>JAGFNQ010005854.1:967998-1211122 GCA_024364735.1 Boesenbergia rotunda | reverse complement strand
TACATGATAGATCCTATTGCGGATGCATAGGGAATCTTATTCATGCTAATCCTCTCGTCTTCTGTGCGCGGACACATAGACTTCGAAAGGTTGATCCCATGCCTGATGGGAAGGTAACCTTTCTTGGATTCCGACATGCTAAACCTTTTTAGCACTCGGTCTATATATGTAGACTGCGAAAGACCAAGCAACCGTTTTGATCTATCTCTATAGATTCTAATCCCAAGGATATAGTTGCTTCTCCCAGGTCTTTCATGGAGAAAGTTTTGGACAACCAAATTTTAACTGTCTGTAAAACTGATATATCGTTTCCTATAAGTAAGATGTCATCGACATATAATACTAGGAATACGACTGCACTCCCACTAACCTTCTTGTACAGACAAGGTTCGTCAGGATTTTGTGAGAAATCAAACTTTTGATTGTCTCATCAAAACGGATATTCCAGCTCCTAGATGCTTGCTTCAGTCCATATATGGATCGTCGAAGCTTGCATACTTGGTTTTATCAACCGATGTGAAACCTTCAGGTTGTATCATGTATACATCCTCAAGCAGGTTTCCGTTAGGAAAGCTGTTTTCACATCCATTTGCCATATCTCATAATCATAATGAGCTGCTATGGCTAGGAGCATCCGAATGGATTTAAGCATAGCTACTGGCGAATAGGTTTCGTCATAATCAATTCCTTGTTTCTGACGATATCCTTTGCCACTAATCTAGCCTTAAAGGTAACAACATTACTTCCATGTCGGTTTTCTTCTTGAAAACCCACTTGCACCCTATGGGTTTATCCCTTCAGGTGGGTTAACCAAGTCCCATACTTGATTTTCGTACATGGAATCCATTTCCGACTTCATGGCCTCAAGCCATTTGTCCCTTTCTGAATTTTTCAGAACATCTTCATAACTGATAGGTTCGTCATCACCAATGAGCAACACGTCGTTCGATTCACTTACGAGAAATCCGTATCTCTCTGGAATGTTGCGTGTCCTATCAGACCTACGAAGAGGTGGTGTAGTTTTAGGTTCAACTGATAGCTCATCACTATGATTATCGGTTGTGGGCCTAGACTAGGTGTCTCTGTGATGTCTATTGGAGTTTCTTGAACTTCATCAAGTTCAATCCCACTCCCACTGTTTTCTTGTAAAAGAAACTCTTTCTCTAGAAATACAGCATGCCTTGAAACAAACACCTTTTGTTCCAAGGGATGATAGAATTGGTAGCCCTTCGTTTCCTTAGGGTATCCAATAAATAGACATTTATCAGACTTAGCATCCATTTTGTCTGATACAACCCGCTTCACATAAGCAGGACAACCCCATATCTTAAGGTGAGTTAAGTGAGGTTTCTTACTATTCCAAATCTCATATGGAGTAGTAGAGACTACCTTAGTCGGGACTCTGTTTAGTAAATAAACAGCTGTTTTAGTGCATAGCCCCAAAAGGATTTTGGAAGAGTTGCATGATTCATCATAGACCTAACCATGTCCATCAAGGTTCGGTTGCGCCTCTCAGATACACCATTATGCTGTGGTGTATACGGCGGAGTCCATTGGGACAATATCCCATTGTCCCTTAGATAATCTTGAAACTCTTGACTTAAGTATTCACCACCTCGATCGGATCGAAGTATCTTAATACTTTTGCCAAGCTGTTTCTCTACTTCATTTCTGAACTCTTTGAATTTCTCAAAGGCTTCAGATTTGTGTTTCATCAGAACACATACCCGAATCGTGAGTGATCATCGATGAAGGTGATGAAGTAGCTATAGCCTCCTTGTGAAAGAGTTGACATTGGTCCACATACATCGGTATGTATTAGACCAAGCAATTCTCCCACTGGATTACCTTTTCCGGGAAAGGGTAATTTGGTCATCTTGCCTTTTAAGCATGATTCGCATGTATCAAATGAACCGGGTTCAAATGATTCCAAAATTCCACATCGGTGTAATTCGGTCATGCGTTTCTTACTTATATGGCCAAGACGACAGTGCCACGTGTAGGAGTCTATTCGATTATCTATTCGAGCACGTTTGTTGCTAACTTCGATATTGAAAACGTCACTGGATAAATCTAACGTGTAGATGCCATTGCACAAAGTTCCATTCCCATAAAGAACGCCATTTAAAGTTATGTAACAACAATTGTTACTGAAAGTTAAATGATAACCTTTTCATTCAAACATGAAATAGATACAATGTTCTTTATTAACGAAGGAACAAAATAGCAATTATCCAATTCTAAGATACGTCCAGTCGGGAGCTTTAGCAAATATGTTCCGATGGAAACAGCAGCAATCTTTGCTCCATTTCCAACTCTCAAATTAGCTTCTCCCTTGACGAGTCTTCTTCTATTCCTTAGCCCCTTTATGTCATTACATATATGTGAGCTACACCCAGTATCAAGTACCCAGGTATCCGAGGAAATAGAGTGACATTCAATAACGAAGATGTCTGAAGAAGATAGGGCATCGGATGCCTTCTTCTTTAAGGACTCAAGATAAACTTGCAGTTTCTTCGCCAGTGACCCTCCTTGCCACAATGATGGCAAGTGTCTTTTGAGGTTTTTTCAGTCTTTTTGGCCTTTTTCTTCTTTCCCTTATTCTGTTCTTTGGGCTTCCTCTTAGAACCTTTCTTTGAGGAACCAACTAACAGTATCGTCTTCTGATCCTGCTTTACAGAAGGCTCTACAGTCTTCAGCAGGTTGAGCAACTCAGGAAACTGGTCTGGAGTTGCATTTTCAGAAGGACGTTTGGGAAGTTGATCTTCAAGGACACAAGCAGGCTTTTCTGCCTTAAGGACTATCCTCAGGTTTCTAAGCCAGTCCATGAAGTTCGGCCCGTCAGTTTATTGGTGTCCAAAATGGAACGCAAGTTTATGTAAGACATGATCGAGTGATTATCCTAGAAATACAAATTGAGATTATGTGAGAAGATTGATTAAAGAATGTATCAACATACATAAATTAAATCCTATTTATTTTATGAATTGAATCACCCTTATTATCAATTCGGGAGATCGTAGGAACATCTCCAAATAGGTTGATATCCAACCATAGGTAAGATCCACCATGGCTGTGGCCATCAAGTTTTTCTTAGCTATGAAGGTAGGTAATTATACCGATTACACATCACATATATGTAACTATCACTTTATGCTATCAAGTAATTGAATGTTTGCATAAATCATTAGGTTGTTAACTCATTAACAAGTATGTATCTTTATACATAGCACCTAACTGCACCTCTCTTTACATCGACCTTGGCTGTGGCACAACAAATCGATGCTCCAAGCTTAAGGCTGACCCATTAATCAAGAAATAGTTTTAATATGGTTGGAGCTCATTCAACCGCTTAGTCAGGCTTGGATGTGTCCAACAACCAAAACTAATGATTGACCTCTGACTCGAACTATATTATTCATAAACTAATCCCATGGTTTGAACATGTTGAGGTTCAAGTCGGGCATGGATGTGTCCATCAACCCAAGCGAGAAACAAAACTCCGATTCTAACCATATTAATGGAAGGTGTTTGCCTTAATATTTTGTAAGGGGTTTTTGGTCTCATCTTTTCTAAGCACATTCATGACATGTGTCATGACTAACGATTTCCTTAATAAAGTATGTATGTGACTTAATTATCAAGTCTCATGAATTGAATTAGGAACCGGATTTCCTTAATTCTAATTTCACACTTTATTAAAGGAATTGCTTTGGGAAACAATTTCCTAAATTGTCATAATTAATTTCGGAAATAATATGTTCAAGACTTTGATTTCTCTAAATCAAATCTTATTAAATTAAGAGACAAATCCCTTAATTCAACTACATATTATTTTCATGAAAATCTCATTTAAGAAAACTCTATAGGAAACCATTTTCCTAATTAATTTTGGAGACAACAATATGTAAGAGCATCACCTCTTAAAACATATTTTATTCATGGATTTGATTAATTACAACAAATCGTTTTCTAAGGGTGGCTCCCCGAGGCTCAGATACCCAAAGAAAAGTAATTTGTCGTAAATCCAATTTGGACGGCTCCCCGAGGCTCAATCCAAATCAAACATGACAATTTCAATTAAAATTGGGAAAATTAAATTACAACATCTAACTTTAAATTGGACGGCTCCCCGAGGCTCAATCCAAAATAAAGAATTTTGTTATCAATTTAAAAACCAATTCAAATTTAATTGTCAATTAACTATCCATGAATTTGTCTAGACTTTCTTAAAAGAAAGTGCCCAAAATTGCGAGATTTCGAAAATAGGTTTTCAGAATAATTGTAAGTTTTGGTACAAAGAAAACTTACATATTTCCAAAGTTGGAAAATTTCTAAAATAGAAAAATTTCCAAAATTGGAAAGTTTCCAAAGATGGGAAATTTTCACAATTATTATAAAAATTTAGAAACTAGAAAATTTCAAACGTTTGCGAAATTTCATGAGGATTTCCAAACTTTGAAATTCCTAATTCTAAAATTTATTATAATTTGAAAGTTTCCATAATTGGAAAAATTTTCCGAAATTGAGATCATGACAAAGTTTTCCACAAAACAATTATATGATTAAGTCGAACACTAACCGGCTCTGATACCACTGTTGGGACCGGGTGCATGTCGACAAGGATACGAGTTCGTAAAATTCAAAATTTTTCGTGCAGCGGAAGAGTTTGCATAAAATAATTTCCTAAATTATTTTAACTTCGTATCTAGCATGCAACCTTACATTGTGTTGACATAATCATAAAATAAAACTTTGCGGAAAAGTAAACAAATTTACCAAGTACCTCTCGTAACTCGAAGTAAGGGACGAGATCCAACCGTAGCGTCCCTTGGAAGCTCTGCCTCTATTCGCGTCCACGCCGAGTTCTCTTCGGGATGACTTCGCAAAGTCACGAGTTTTGTGCCGACGAGAACTACTAGATTCTCGGAAGACACAACTAGATGAACAAGAGAGGAAAGATAGGAAACTAACCAACGAAGTAACGGAATCCAATTCCGAGAAAAGAGGAGTCGCTATCCGCTTCTTCTTCTTCGTATTCGGGTTCTCCTTCTTCTTCTTGAAGCTCACGGCCTCCTCCAAGGGGTCCTTTGTGCGCCGGCCCTAATCCTCTAGGGTGGGCGCCGGCCCTAGGCAAGAGAGGGAAGAAGAGAAGAGAGAAGAGATTAAGAGAGAGAGAGGGAGAGAATAATTAATCTCTTGATTAATTGATTGGAATAAGGGCTAGCCTTTGGTTCCTTTATATAGTAGCAACTCCTTTGCTAAGTCTCCCTCTAAACTGAATTAACGGAATTAACGGAATTAGTTATAAGAAATTTATCTTATAAATTTTCTTATTAATTATTCCGTTTAAACCGAGTCTTTATTATAAACCAATTTATAATAAAACTAATTCTTCTTCTCTTTAAATTATTGAATAAATTTTTATAAGAAATTTATAAACTTTCTTATTATGGAAAAATCAATTCATAATTGATTTTATAAAATTAAAATAAACCAATTCATGGATTATTTTAATCTTCCATAAAAGAATAAATTTCTATAAATTTTATTTATATAAATTTCTTTATACAAATTTATTTATCCATAATTTATAAAACAAATCATACTAGATTTATTTTATTAATTAAACCAAGTAAATTGGTTTAATCTCCCTTTAATGGCCGGCCACCACAAGGAGGGTTAGCACCCTCTTTGGCCGGCCAAACCAACCCGAACCGGTCGCGAATTAAACTCATTTAATTCGCCCAAAAAGCCTTCAAAAGACTTAGCCATTTTTAGCTTCCATTGCGCCTCTGATTAACTCAGATTCGACTTATTTCTCTTGATCGGAAAATCTAATTTTCAACTCGTTTTAAATCCCTCGGATTACTCGTAGTGCGTGTGACTAAATAGGCTTTCGATTTATGTTGGCCGTCTATAATTAACTAATTATAGAACGATCATGAGTGGCACCTAGTAGTACATCATGATCCCCAATTAATCGAAAGATCAACGGTTTGACCTCAGAAGAAATTATTCTGAAACCCTTCAGCAGCTCTACTAAATCGTGCCCCATTCCCTTCACCACCTTATACCCACTTGGTTCAGGACACGGTCAATGGTGTCAGTCCCCACTAGGCTGACTACGTCACACCTAGCCCAAGTAGTGTCTTTCTCGTCCTTTGGATTTCTAATTACTCTCATGTATTTAAGAGACTCGCACTCTTAACATGATATGCTCTGGCCAGAGGCTTTGAGTAACAATCCGACGATAGGCCTGGGTATACATCTCCTCGCAAGGAGTGGTGAATCCTTTGTAGGCTGTTCAAACATCTTCGGGCACTTCGGCTTATACCCGATCATCCTGGGTCCACACCTCCTTGGAGATGCTTGCTTAAGATGTCAAAGTATAAGTCTCCATGACCAAGATGACTTGAACACCGCAAGTCAAAGGAACATCGCACTTAAGCCGCAGTAAGATCTTCATTGACATATCTACATGTAGATTCCCATATGAAGTCTTACAGCTAGTCACTCCAATGAACTAGTTCCCTTAACTAGCATCCATGTTTATCTCCGGACATCCCAATGTCACCAGCCAGTGAGAATCAGCTGAATAGAGAATAACCCATGCTAGTCTCAACAGAATTGATAGTGTCCGTTTTTATCAATTCATCGACTAGGGATGTTTTCAATACTTCACATTTGCACATTTAGACATAATCACAAGTTGTGATCCCATCACAAATTCTCTTATGCTGTGAGTTGTATTGCGGACATTCAGTAGATGAGTTTAAGATCACAATCAAATACACAAACATGTACACTCAAATAGTGAATTATCATTTATTAAAATAAATGTTTACAATCATAAGGCGATTGCCTTAGGACACTTCTCTCATATCACTAACAAAATCTGCGCTTGGCTGGAATTTACAATCCGATCCACTCCATCTCAACTGGTGGAGCTGCGATGACGATTAGAGAATTGTCTATGCTCACCTAAGAACCCCTACAAGTGGCTCAGACGCTTGGGAATGGATTGTGGATGAGAAGAAAGTGGTCGGATTGAGGAATTGCCGAAACCCTCAAACAATCCCTGCTCCGGCGCAAATGGAGCTGAATTCTTCAAGGAACGATCACTAAAGACTCAATTCTTGATCTGGGATGGAAGTTGAGGTGGTCACGCCTTCTTGGAAGAAAAATTTTCAAAAGCGATGAAGAACTGTGGAAAAATGGCGAAGAACAGCGAAGACGCGACGAGGAGAAGTCTGGGCAGATTTTTGCTTAAGTAGTAACCAATGGACGGCTCAGATTGAATTGAGAAAATCCAACGGCTGATTTTGCTCTGATCTGACCCAAAATTTAATGATGATGATCAGGGATCAGGATCTGCCTTGTGGTAGATCGGATCCTCCAGATTTGTAGTGGATGGTCCAGATCAACTTAGTCTTTAAATGGACGATCTAGAGCCCTCTGAGCTTGATCCAACGGTTGATTTAGCTCTGATTGGGATTAAACTTTCAGATCATGATCAGAGTGCTTGATTAACCTTAACCCGAGCTCGGATTGCTTCAGATGTCGCGGATGGCTCAGATCTAGCCGCTTTTGAATCGGACGGCCCAGATTTAATCCTAATCTTGATAACTCGATCTGGGTCACTTCCGACTCGAGTTTGACCCAATATGCCCTAAGTCCTTGAACCTTTGATGCCTACAAAAATAGATCAAAAATTTAGTGGCCAAATAATCCAATTTAATGCAAATTTGCAATTAAGTCCGAAATAAGAGTAAGTTCTAAAACCTAGGGTAATTTCACAATTAAGCAGTAAAAAGATAGGTCAAACATGGATTTTAGCAATTAAAATAATCAACAAAATGGTATCTATCAGGTAGCTAGTCTCGACCTACTAGGGTAACGACAGCTTCGTCGGTAGTCCCCGAACAGTGGACAGTTTCATCGGTAGTCCAGAACCGTGGACAGCTTCATCGATAGTCCAGAACCGTGGACAGCTTCATCCGTAGTCCAGAACCGTGGACCTTACATAGGTCCGGTTCAAGCCCATTCATAAAATAAAATACTTTCACATGCTTCTTTATTCATAAACATACATAGCATAATCATTCATTCTTAATACTTAACATTATCATTATGCCTTGAAGGCATGAACTTTATCTTCATTCATCATTTTCATTCCATATCATCATTATGCCTCGAAGGCATGAACTTTAACTTCATTCATCATTTTCAGTCATAAACATGACATGCATACATAATCATGTCCTAAGGTATAAACATCATCCTAGTTCATAAAGCTTGCCGTGTTCATGGCATACTACAGTATTTAGGGTTATAGCATTCATCATAAACCATACATAGACCTTCGCACACATATTCTACATGCATTATTCTATTCAACCTACTCCTACATCACATATGTTCATGGTATTTGATCTATAATATTCATGAATAAAACATCACACATAACCTAAAGATACCAAAAAATCATGTCACATAACACATAAAACTAGGGTTTTAGTAACATAAGGATCCATACATCATGCTTAACCATATACTTACATCATTGTAACCTAACAACAAGTATCCTTGAGACCTTAACCCAATCCAAGCCCTGGGTCATGGTCTTGGCCAAAACCCTAAGGAACCCTAGGTCCATGGAAAAATTCATATAGGTCACAAATAACGTCCCATACAAACATACAATGCCATAGAAAATATTTGATCCCATAGTTAAAGTTAACCCTAATCCCTTAGCACTAGATTAGCCCTTGGCCGAAACCTAAAGGCCCATGAAATTCATAGAAAAATTATTATAAAACCCAATCACTATCCATCATGTCATAGGGGAAACAAATTAAACATGTTGAATGGTTAGATCAAGTTCCATCCATGGGTTAGGGGTCTTGGCCGAAACTTATAGGAGCCATTAAGCATGTAAAATTCACATGAATCACCACTAACATCACTTACATCATAAGGAGACATAAGAACCATCATTAGAGAGTTAAAACTAGTCCTAGCCATGGAAACATGAAGGTGGCCGAACCCTAGAAGTCCTCTTTCATGGATTTCTCAACTTAGATCTCAAACAAAACATAGATCATAACCATATCACAGAAAACCATTACACCACAGGTGAGGGAGTCTTACCTTCCTTGATCTTGCTTATAAACCTTGAATAGAAAATAACAAGAAAAACCCCTTGTCTCTAAACTTCTCCTTAGCCCCTTGTATACTTGTAGAGGGCCTTAGATCTTCAAGATGGAGTCTTATATGAACTTTTCCCAAGGAAAGATCCCCCTTGGGGTTTCGGCTAGAATGAGGAAGGAGGAGGGAGAAGGATGGACTTGGTGGAAGAAGGAATGTAACTCCCATGCCACCTCTTTATACCACATTAATGAGGGCAAGTGAAGAGTCATGGTGTCTCTTCCCTTGATGACTCTTCATTTTCCCTAAGCCTTAACCAAAATCCACTTCATCCTCTACTAGCACTCCCTTGCTAGGTGAATTGGTTAGTACATGCATGGTGGTACCATAGGTCCAAGGTTCAATCCTTGGTGCATGCACTTTATTTTTTTTTCTATTTTATTTTATTTTATTTTAATATTATTTTCGAAAATTCCCTTAAAACTCACCCATAATCATGCTAATATTCCTCATTAAAACCCATTTATATTTATATTAAAATTTACCTAAAATCTACCAATAACCATGATACTAAAAAGCCCATATAAGGCCTATTAGTACTTAGTTTCTCAATTTAAATGAGAAAATCATGGATTTCTAGGCTAAGGTTCGTGCTAATATCAAATAGAGATGGAAAGGTTGATCCCAGCTGTTTCGAATTCAGCCCACTGCATCCTTCTTTCTTTTTCTGTTCTTGATCTGAAAAATCCAATCAACCACATTTCTTTCTCCTTTGGTCAGCAGTGGAGGTGCCTAACAATTTCAGATACATTCCTATACCTACTGCCTTGATTTATAGCCTCAAAAACTCAAATTAGGTTGCAAGTTGGTACAAACTGCCTTCATAGCATTTCTACTGGTTTTCCTCCTTTCATAACTGAATATTCAGCTTAAGTATCAACTTGCTGCTCTCCAAAACCTCTTGGGCATTGAGTGGGTTTGTTTTGAGTCCTTTTCAGCATCCCTTGCCGCAGCCACATTAGTTTCAACTCAAATCATTTGCACTTCAATTCCTGCACTGCCCAGAATTTTTTTCTCCTCTGTTTTTGGCACAAATCTTCTGCCCTGATCAGATTTGGTCAGCTTCAACTCAGCCGAATTCAATTCATATTAGTTGCCATTCAGTTCTAAGTTCTAATCCAAGTCATTTCTAATCATATCAGGTTCACAGATTTTCCTTTTGGCACAGAATTCTCTGCATTTTCTGCTTCAATCTCATCTCTTCTTTTCTGCCCATAGCTGCATTTCCACCTTACTGCCCCTGCAAAATATTGCCTTCAAGCTTCAGATTACAATTCCACGGCAGACTTATTGTAATGCTCTGATTTCTCAATCAATTAGCATCCCATCTTAGTAGAGAATTTCAGCCACTGCCTTTCCAATTGAGTTCCGGCCATAGCACTTCACTGCAACAACAAAAATTGTCTGTTTCTATGTTTTGATCTGAAATTCCAAACATATTCTCTGATTCTTTTCATGTTTTGATCGGCAGTGGATTACCCACATCAGATATGCATTTCCACATGTGTAAGGTTCATAAACATGAACTCTTTTTGAACTTTGGCACAATTTTCTCACTTGGCACAGATTTTTACTGCTTCAAATCAGCTTTTACAGCCCTCAATTCGGATTGTCTTCAGCTTGTTTTTAGCTGCAGTTCAGATGCTAGCATTTGGTAGCAACCTTGCATTAGTTTCAATTCAAAACAGTTCAGCTCACTTCAAATCAAAGTATTCAGATTCCTAACTCTTGTTCCATTTCATGTGCTCAATACTCATTTCAGTTGCGTCTCATCTCCTTCCAGAATTCGACCATATGTCAGCCATGTTTACAACCTTGCTGCCTTTCAGAATTTTTGATGGTTGGGCCTTGCCATTCAATTACTGTCAAAACAACCAGCTAAATCCAGCTTCACAAGTTTTCTTCATTTGTGTGCCATTTCCTTTCTTCATTGCAGATTTTGTCTTCTCTTTTTTTTCGTGTGGGTCTTCAAAGAGGGATGAGAATTCTAAATGCCTCAATTGCTTCCACACTCAACCACTCCTTCTTGGAATTCAAACTCACTCAAATTGTAATTGTTTCCATCCTTCCATTGTAAAAAAAAAAAATTTCTTTGATTTTTCTTTGGATCTAAATGCCTTCTTGATACAAAACTTTTCCAAAACACTAATCACTCCCCCACAGTTAAATCTTTGTCCGTCTCGGGCAAGTAGCATAAAGAAAACGTCCTAAGCAAACAAATCCATGGATAATTGGGGTTAAGAGTAGGAATAAGGAAAGACAAATTGAAAAGAGTATGTATCAAGTATGATCATTGCTAAGAATAACATGGAAAAAGGGAAACAATATGATTAGTCTTAATAGATGTGATCCAATCAACGAAATATGGTTTTGAAAGAACCTAAGCATGTTCTAGAGTACAATAACATATGTGTATCACAGATATAAGGCTAATTCTCACTAGGCAAAAATAATTCATCTCAAGTCCTCAATTAAGAATCTAAAGCCAAGTAGTACTCAAATATCCAAGATTTCATCCATGAGCTTAAATCCTAAGTTTTGACAATCAAATTTAATTTATTTTCAAGAGACTCTAAAATGACATGAAGATAACCTAGAAGGATACATTTATTCCTAGTCATGGAAGAAGAAGTGCGAAAAGAAAAGACATGGTATTTACAATGACTTTTATTCATGTTACTCTACTCACGTATTTATTAACAAGAACTCATTTCAAAAGTGAAAAATGCAATAAAGGAAAAGGCAAGAAAGATCAAACTCCCTTTTGTCTCTGGCGGTCGGAGTCTGTCAAGAAACAACCTCCATCGTGGTAGTGGAGGAGTCAGGGTGTGCGAAAAAGCCTCTTTCATTTGTTCAACTTTACTGTGCATCGCTCCCCCACACTTGGACTTAACAGCAACCTGTTCAGGTGGACGAAGATTATTTAAATACAAGACCCATTTAAGAGGTAGAGTGTTTTGAATTAAAGTAAAATCTACTCCTCTTTATTCTTTTTGGGACACATTCCAGGAGGTTTGAGTCTGTTCAGATGAAGCTCCCACTCCAGTAGTCTTCTGGACCCTGCAAAACAATGTAATACCCCTCTAAAGCGTGCAGGGTACGAAGGAAATAAATAATATCAGTCTTTGCATAAAATTTATCCAAAAATGCATCACATTCAATAAAATCAAGTTTAGGCATCTCAAAGAATTTTTTACAATGAATATCTACCCAAGATGCATCAAGACACTTATCATAATCAATGAAATCTATTTTCGATACTCCAATGAAATTTTCCCAATTATTTCCCACATATGACAAATCAAGAAATGTATCGCAGCCAATAAAATCAACTTTTGGTACCTCTTTTGATGTTTCGAAAAAAATAAAAGAAATACTTATCTGATCGTGCTTAAAAATACCTGGAGGTTCCACAATGATAGATGTGTCCATAGCTTCCTCCTGGTCAAGTATAGGGTCCATATCAGGTTCAAGTTCTATTAAGCACTCTAATGGTACAAGTGATCCTTGGGGCTCTGTGCAATCCCCTACACTTTGAATCTCAACAGAAATAGGTGATCCTTGGGGCTCTGTGCAATCCCCTGCACCTAGAATAATCTCTCCAGCTGCAAATGCATCTGAAAATTCCTCAGTCTCAACAGTAAATACTCTCTCAGCCTCCTCTGAATGAATAGCTCCTCCAGAAAAATCAGATAAAAATCCCTCAGCCTCTAACTCTGTCTACTCCAGCTCCTCAAGACTGTCCATGCTCATAATGGACTGATCCTCTCTCGGATGCTTCATAGCATCAAAAAGGCTAAACTGAATAACCGTATCTCCAATCTCCATGGAAAGTGTACCGGCATATACATCAATCTTTGTTCTGGCCGTTTTCAGAAAAGGTCTGCATAGAATAAGTGGAGAACGGTGTGCAAGATAATCTCCCCCCATATCCAAGATATAAAAATCTACAGAAATATTAGCTCTTTTACCTTCACCAAAACATCCTCAATCATAACTGCTGGGCGGGTCTGACTCCTGTCTGCTAGCTTTATCACCACGCCAGTGGGCTGTAAAGGCCTATGCCGAGCATCTAAAAGACTGACCTGGGCATCACATTTATGGAAGCTCCTAAATCAAGCATAGCATCATGGAATGTAGTGCTCCCTATCTCACAAGAAACAGTAAACATCCCAGGGTCTTCACATTTCTGAGGTAGGGCATGGATGAGCGATGAAACATTTTTCCCAATGCTAACCAATTCATTTTCCTTAAGCTTCCTCTTGTTAACACAAAGATCCTTCAAAAACTTAGCATACTTTGGAATTTGTTTGATCATGGTCAACAAAGGTATATTGATCTCCACTTTACTGAAAAGCTCCACTAGTTCATTAAATTCCTTAGCCTTCTCCTTCTCCCCTTGTCTTTTGGCATGTGTTCTTTGCTGTGGAAAGGGTAAAGGAACCCTAAAATCATCTTCTTTGGCCGGAAGTGGAGAGGCTGAATTCTGCCCTGCTGTCCCATGCGTATTGGCTGCTGTACCTTGCGTCTCGACACTGATTTCTTCTCCATTTTTCACCAAAATTGGATGGTTGCTTGAGGAAGGGTTTGGGCACGGGCTAGGGGTGGAATCAGCTGAATTTGAAGTCGTTTCATGCATGTTCTGAGCTGGAATCGAAGTTGCTGTCTGATTTTCTGAAAAATCTGCTCTTGGACTCTTTGGAGATGAAGTGACCTTCCCACTCCTCAAATAAATAGCACTCACGTTTCCTTTAGGATTAGGAACAGTTTGGGAAGGGAATTGACTTGATCCTTGAGCTTGATTTTGATTGATCCCACTAGCCAATTGCCCCATTTGTCTCTCAAGGATTTGTATGGTGGGAAACATTTGTTGTATCATCTCCATCATTTGTTGTTGCTGCGCATTTCCTCCACTTGAGCTCCCATAGCCTCCTTGGTTAGCATAGCTCCTTGACTGACCTTGAAATGAGGAAGTAGTCGGCTGAAATGGTTGAGCTTGCTGATTTTGTTGAAAACATGGCTGTTGGGGCTGATAAGATGATGGAAGTTGTTGTTGGTAGGGCTGATTAGCGGGCTGATATGCTTGGAATCCTTGCTGGGAGTTGTACCCTTGAAAGTTCTGATTTTGAAGTGGAAAATTCGGTGATGAGGACTGAAAATTCTGATTTTGAAACCCTTGATTATAGGGCTGGAAATTCTGATTCAAGGGCTGTGAAGGCTGAAAATTTTGTTGGATTGGAGCTTGGAAAGCTGGGAATGATTGAAAACCTTGCTGCCCTTGATGATATTGCTGGAATTGAGGTTCGAATTGCTGAAAGCGTTGCTGAAATTGTTGGGAATTAGGCTGAAACGGAGGCTGAAAATTTTGGTTTGACGGCTGAAAAGCTTGCTGATTAATCTGAGTTTGCTGGGGCTGCTGGAAATTCTGTAAGGGCTGCTGTGAGGGTTGCTGTTGAGGGTCTTGTTGGCAGAAAGCGTTCCCGTACCTCAAGTTAGGATGATTCCTCCAACCGGGATTATAAGTAGAGGAATAAGGATTGTTTCTTGCTTGAAATTGTCCTCTTACTAATGCTGCTACTGTCTCGTCCTGTTGGAGGGTAGGGCATGAGTCTGAGGTGTGCTCTTAACTAGAGCAAATGTCACACACACTTATCACTTGACTAGAGGGTGGAGTTGCTGAAAGATTTGAGCCTTGATTTGCATTATTAACCTTCAATTCCTTAATAAGTGATGTGATCTCTGCCAATGAATTTCTTATCTCTTTCTGATCAGTAGGAACTACCTGAACTTCACCGACTCCTCTGGTGGTCAAGGCTCTGCTCCCAAATTGTTGGGAATTCTCAGCCATATTTGAAATGAGCTCCCTAGCTTGAATTGGCGTCTTTTTCACTAAGGCCCCTCTAGCTGTAGCATCTATCATGACTCTGTCCATCTGCAGCAATTCCTCATAAAAGTATTGAATCAACAGTTGCTCACTGATCTGATGCTAGGGGCAACTTGAACATAACTTGTTGAATCTCTCCCAGTAATCATATAGTGTCCCACCCACCACTTGCTGAATTCCACAGATGCTTTTTTCTGATTATAGCTGTTCTGGAGGCTGGGAAATACTTTTCCAAAAATGCCTTCTTCATAGCGATCCAACTAGACACATGCCCCGTAGGTAGATAATAAAACCAGTCTTTTGCTGCTCCTGTCAGTGTGAAGGGGAAAGCTCTCAGCTTGATGTCTTCTTCAGAAATGACCTGAGGCTTCATAGTGAAGCATACAACATGGAATTCGTGCAGGTGTCTGTTTGGATCCTCTCCAGTTAATCCCTGAAACTTTGGCAGCAAATTGATAAGTCCAGATCTTAACTCAAAATTTCCCCCCAGCTCTAGATAAGCTATGTTGGAGTACTGAAATGCAGCATCTGGTGCTGCGAGCTCCTTCATAGTTCTCTGGTGGTCTGCCATGTCACTGCCTGAGTGAGTGAAAATAGTCTGAATAGGAGGGATATCTGTAGTCTCAGAAAGAATGCCCTGGCTCCTCCTGGCTCTGAATGTCCTCTCAATCTCAGGGTCGAATTCTTCTAAATCACCACCTGAAGGTGGATAAAGAGATAAAACAAATAGAATCAAATCAACAGATATAACAATAAGCACAAAAATAAATCAAGAATGATATGGAATGAGTGCACAAGCAAAAAATCAAACAAATCAACTAGTAATTCCCCGGCAACGACGCCAAAAATTTGACGGACCCAAAATAGACTGTCACGAATGTGGGTCTCAAATTTAAATATGAATGAAATACTGGAAACCCTTTTACATTCAAAGCAGAAGAGCGTAGCAAAGGGGCCATAGGTCGTATTTTTCTCGGTGCTAGTTGTCGTATTTGATTCGAGCTTGGTTTATGTGTCGTTTGTGTTTTTGGGTTTCAAATAAGCAAATGGATTTTGGGTTATAATTCAGATATGAATGCACAATGAAAAATAGAGAACTCAACTCATGAACTAAACAAAGAGATGACACTTAGTACTCAACCTAATGGAAACCTAATCAAGCACTCACCAAATTTTTGGAAACTGATTTCTGATTTCAACAAAACAAAAGAAATGCTATGCAATGAAGTAAAGGCAGTGATAGGAGATTTCGGAAACAAACAAGCTTGCAACAATTAGTGGCATGCGAAATTAAGAAAATCAAACAAACAACTCAACTCAACTAGCTACAATGTTTTTGGAAGCCAACCACTGCCAACAAAATTCAGAATATGAGCGAATGCTAACTTATTGATTCCGAACACAATCATATGCCATAAAAACAAGTTAAATTCAGATGCAAAAAGGTTCAAATCAATTGGCACGCAAGGGAAGACTCTTTGTGCCAAACACTTTCTCCAAATTGTGAAATAAGTAAATCTTCAGCTCAATTGTTTAAGCTGAGTGGTTCAATTGGGAAACAAGGGTATTAAGAAAGAACTAAGCAAGACTAAGGTGAGGAATTGAAACTGAAATCAGAACTTGAAAAGCACAAATTCAGAAACCAAATGGCTGAAATTTCAGATGCAGAATTGAAAGGATTAGCTACAGATTTTTTCCGCAATAGATTAAAGGATGAGCTAGCTAATGCAAACTGATTACAAGTAACTAATCTAGGCACAAAGAAACTTAACTAGCAATTACTTAATCGAATCTAGTGAAATGGGACTGAAAATTCTGATACGCAGCAACACAATTTGGCAATCAGCAAACTAAACAAAAGTGAACTAAAATTTAACTCAATTGATCACTAAACAAGTTCCTAAATTACTGAACTGGAAGATTAAAAACCTAATGAATCCAAACAATTCAGAAACACAAACTAAGGAAGCTGATAAAATTGAAAATCTAGAACAGAATTGCGCAGAACTTAAATTACAGCTAGAACACAATGAACTTAACTATCTAAGCTACTACTCAACCGTTCCTCAGCTCAAGAATTTCTTGGTCGTCAAGCAAGAGATGGCTTCGAACCCCTAGACTCAGCAAATCAGTGGAAAATCATTTTTGAAGTCGATTCTTCTCAAATCTGTTGGGACCGGGTGCATGTCGACAAGGATACGAGTTCGTAAAATTCAAAATTTTTCGTGCAGCGGAAGAGTTTGCATAAAATAATTTTCTAAATTATTTTAACTTCGTATCTAGCATGCAACCTTACATTGTGTTGACATAATCATAAAATAAAACTTTGCGGAAAAGTAAACAAATTTACCAAGTACCTCTCGTAACTCGAAGTAAGGGATGAGATCCAACCGTAGCGTCCCTTGGAAGCTCCGCCTCTATTCGCGTCCACGCCGAGTTCTCTTCGGGATGACTTCGCAAAGTCACGAGTTTTGTGCCGACGAGAACTACTAGATTCTCGGAAGACACAACTAGATGAACAAGAGAGGAAAGATAGGAAACTAACCAACGAAGTAACGGAATCCAATTCCGAGAAAAGAGGAGTCGCTATCCGCTTCTTCTTCTTCGTATTCGGGTTCTCCTTCTTCTTCTTGAAGCTCACGGCCTCCTCCAAGGGGTCCTTTGTGCGCCGGCCCTAATCCTCTAGGGTGGGCGCCGGCCCTAGGCAAGAGAGGGAAGAAGAGAAGAGAGAAGAGATTAAGAGAGAGAGAGGGAGAGAATAATTAATCTCTTGATTAATTGATTGGAATAAGGGCTAGCCTTTGGTTCCTTTATATAGTAGCAACTCCTTTGCTAAGTCTCCCTCTAAACTGAATTAACGGAATTAGTTATAAGAAATTTATCTTATAAATTTTCTTATTAATTATTCCGTTTAAACCGAGTCTTTATTATAAACCAATTTATAATAAAACTAATTCTTCTTCTCTTTAAATTATTGAATAAATTTTTATAAGAAATTTATAAACTTTCTTATTATGGAAAAATCAATTCATAATTGATTTTATAAAATTAAAATAAACCAATTCATGGATTATTTTAATCTTCCATAAAAGAATAAATTTCTATAAATTTTATTTATATAAATTTCTTTATACAAATTTATTTATCCATAATTTATAAAACAAATCATACTAGATTTATTTTATTAATTAAACCAAGTAAATTGGTTTAATCTCCCTTTAATGGCCGGCCACCACAAGGAGGGTTAGCACCCTCTTTGGCCGGCCAAACCAACCCGAACCGGTCGCGAATTAAACTCATTTAATTCGCCCAAAAAGCCTTCAAAAGACTTAGCCATTTTTAGCTTCCATTGCGCCTCTGATTAACTCAGATTCGACTTATTTCTCTTGATCGGAAAATCCAATTTTCAACTCGTTTTAAATCCCTCGGATTACTCGTAGTGCGTGTGACTAAATAGGCTTTCGATTTATGTTGGCCGTCTATAATTAACTAATTATAGAACGATCATGAGTGGCACCTAGTAGTACATCATGATCCCCAATTAATCGAAAGATCAACGGTTTGACCTCAGAAGAAATTATTCTGAAACCCTTCAGCAGCTCTACTAAATCGTGCCCCATTCCCTTCACCACCTTATACCCACTTGGTTCAGGACACGGTCAATGGTGTCAGTCCCCACTAGGCTGACTACGTCACACCTAGCCCAAGTAGTGTCTTTCTCGTCCTTTGGATTTCTAATTACTCTCATGTATTTAAGAGACTCGCACTCTTAACATGATATGCTCTGGCCAGAGGCTTTGAGTAACAATCCGACGATAGGCCTGGGTATACATCTCCTCGCAAGGAGTGGTGAATCCTTTGTAGGCTGTTCAAACATCTTCGGGCACTTCGGCTTATACCCGATCATCCTGGGTCCACACCTCCTTGGAGATGCTTGCTTAAGATGTCAAAGTATAAGTCTCCATGACCAAGATGACTTGAACACCGCAAGTCAAAGGAACATCGCACTTAAGCCGCAGTAAGATCTTCATTGACATATCTACATGTAGATTCCCATATGAAGTCTTACAGCTAGTCACTCCAATGAACTAGTTCCCTTAACTAGCATCCATGTTTATCTCCGGACATCCCAATGTCACCAGCCAGTGAGAATCAGCTGAATAGAGAATAACCCATGCTAGTCTCAACAGAATTGATAGTGTCCGTTTTTATCAATTCATCGACTAGGGATGTTTTCAATACTTCACATTTGCACATTTAGACATAATCACAAGTTGTGATCCCATCACAAATTCTCTTATGCTGTGAGTTGTATTGCGGACATTCAGTAGATGAGTTTAAGATCACAATCAAATACACAAACATGTACACTCAAATAGTGAATTATCATTTATTAAAATAAATATTTACAATCATAAGGCGATTGCCTTAGGACACTTCTCTCATATCACTAACAAACTCCCACTTGGCCTAATGCCAATCGCTACGGTATCCAATACCACAAGCTCTAACATGACCCTCAAACTTGCTTTGAGGCAAGGCCTTAGTTAAAGGATCCGCTAAATTCCTTTCAGTGGGAATTTTCTCAATTTGAATGTCATTCCTACTTATAATCTCTCTGATCAGATGATAGCGGCGAAGCACGTGTTTGGATCGTTGATGAGACCATGGTTCCTTTGCTTGTGCAATAGCTCCATTGTTGTCGCAGTAAACCGGCACTGCACCATCAATGGTTGGAACCTCATCAAGTTTCGAGACAAACTTCTTGATCCAAACTGCTTCCGTGGTATAATCCGCTACGGTGTCTTGTTTGGAACCTTTCCAACTTACTGCGCTTCCATTCAAAGTAATTACGTATCCAGACTTCGATTTGGAGTCATCCTTTTCTGTCTGGAAACTGGCATCTGTATACCCACGTATTATCAAATCTCCTTCTCCATATATTAGAAATACATCCTTAGTTCTTCTTAAGTACTTAAGGATTGTCTTAACAGCCGCCCAATGATCCATTCCTGGATCCAACTGGTATCTGCTTGTGACGCTCAAAGCATACGATACATCGGGCCTAGTACATAACATAGCATACATGATAGATCCTATTGCGGATGCATAGGGAATCTTATTCATGCTAATCCTCTCGTCTTCTGTGCGCGGACACATAGACTTCGAAAGGTTGATCCCATGCCTGATGGGAAGGTAACCTTTCTTGGATTCCGACATGCTAAACCTTTTTAGCACTCGGTCTATATATGTAGACTGCGAAAGACCAAGCAACCGTTTTGATCTATCTCTATAGATTCTAATCCCAAGGATATAGGTTGCTTCTCCCAGGTCTTTCATGGAGAAAGTTTTGGACAACCAAATTTTAACTGTCTGTAAAACTGATATATCGTTTCCTATAAGTAAGATGTCATCGACATATAATACTAGGAATACGACTGCACTCCCACTAACCTTCTTGTACAGACAAGGTTCGTCAGGATTTTGTGAGAAATCAAACCTTTTGATTGTCTCATCAAAACGGATATTCCAGCTCCTAGATGCTTGCTTCAGTCCATATATGGATCGTCGAAGCTTGCATATCTTGGTTTTATCAACCGATGTGAAACCTTCAGGTTGTATCATGTATACATCCTCAAGCAGGTTTCCGTTATGGAAAGCTGTTTTCACATCCATTTGCCATATCTCATAATCATAATGAGCTGCTATGGCTAGGAGCATCCGAATGGATTTAAGCATAGCTACTGGCGAATAGGTTTCGTCATAATCAATTCCTTGTTTCTGACGATATCCTTTTGCCACTAATCTAGCCTTAAAGGTAACAACATTACTTTCCATGTCGGTTTTCTTCTTGAAAACCCACTTGCACCCTATGGGTTTGATCCCTTCAGGTGGGTTAACCAAGTCCCATACTTGATTTTCGTACATGGAATCCATTTCCGACTTCATGGCCTCAAGCCATTTGTCCCTTTCTGAATTTTTCAGAACATCTTCATAACTGATAGGTTCGTCATCACCAATGAGCAACACGTCGTTCGATTCACTTACGAGAAATCCGTATCTCTCTGGAATGTTGCGTGTCCTATCAGACCTACGAAGAGGTGGTGTAGTTTTAGGTTCAACTGATAGCTCATCACTATGAATTATCGGTTGTGGGCCTAGACTAGGTGTCTCTGTGATGTCTATTGGAGTTTCTTGAACTTCATCAAGTTCAATCCCACTCCCACTGTTTTCTTGTAAAAGAAACTCTTTCTCTAGAAATACAGCATGCCTTGAAACAAGCACCTTTTGTTCCAAGGGATGATAGAATTGGTAGCCCTTCGTTTCCTTAGGGTATCCAATAAATAGACATTTATCAGACTTAGCATCCATTTTGTCTGATACAACCCGCTTCACATAAGCAGGACAACCCCATATCTTAAGGTGAGTTAAGTGAGGTTTCTTACTATTCCAAATCTCATATGGAGTAGTAGAGACTACCTTAGTCGGGACTCTGTTTAGTAAATAAACAGCTGTTTTTAGTGCATAGCCCCAAAAGGATTTTGGAAGAGTTGCATGATTCATCATAGACCTAACCATGTCCATCAAGGTTCGGTTGCGCCTCTCAGATACACCATTATGCTGTGGTGTATACGGCGGAGTCCAATGGGACAATATCCCATTGTCCCTTAGATAATCTTGAAACTCTTGACTTAAGTATTCACCACCTCGATCGGATCGAAGTATCTTAATACTTTTGCCAAGCTGTTTCTCTTCTTCAATTCTGAACTCTTTGAATTTCTCAAAGGCTTTAGATTTGTGTTTCATCAGGAACACATACCCGAATCGTGAGTGATCATCGATGAAGGTGATGAAGTGGCTATAGCCTCCTTGTGAAAGAGTTGACATTGGTCCACATACATCGGTATGTATTAGACCAAGCAATTCTCCCACTGGATTACCTTTTCCGGGAAAGGGTAATTTGGTCATCTTGCCTTTTAAGCATGATTCGCATGTATCAAATGAACCGGGTTCAAATGATTCCAAAATTCCACATCGGTGTAATTCGGTCATGCGTTTCTTACTTATATGGCCAAGACGACAGTGCCACGTGTAGGAGTCTATTCGATTATCTATTCGAGCACGTTTGTTGCTAACTTCGATATTGAAAACGTCACTGGATAAATCTAACGTGTAGATGCCATTCCACAAAGTTCCATTCCCATAAAGAACGCCATTTAAAGTTATGTAACAACAATTGTTACTGAAAGTTAAATGATAACCCTTTTCATTCAAACATGAAATAGATACAATGTTCTTTATTAACGAAGGAACAAAATAGCAATTATCCAATTCTAAGATACGTCCAGTCGGGAGCTTTAGCAAATATGTTCCGATGGAAACAGCAGCAATCTTTGCTCCATTTCCAACTCTCAAATTAGCTTCTCCCTTGACGAGTCTTCTGTTATTCCTTAGCCCCTTTATGTCATTACATATATGTGAGCTACACCCAGTATCAAGTACCTAGGTATCCGAGGAAATAGAGTGACATTCAATAACGAAGATGTCTGAAGAAGATAGGGTATCGGATGCCTTCTTCTTTAAGGACTCAAGATAAACCTTGCAGTTTCTTCGCCAGTGACCCTCCTTGCCACAATGATGGCAAGTGTCTTTTGAGGTTTTTTCAGTCTTTTTGGCCTTTTTCTTCTTTCCCTTATTCTGTTCTTTGGGCTTCCTCTTAGAACCTTTCTTTGAGGAACCAACTAACAGTATCGTCTTCTGATCCTGCTTTACAGAAGGCTCTACAGTCTTCAGCAGGTTGAGCAACTCAGGAAACTGGTCTGGAGTTGCATTTTCAGAAGGACGTTTGGGAAGTTGATCTTCAAGGACACAAGCAGGCTTTTCTGCCTTAAGGACTATCCTCAGGTTTCTAAGCCAGTCCATGAAGTTCGGCCCGGTTAGTTCATTGGTGTCCAAAATGGAACGCAAGTTTATGTAAGACATGATCGAGTGATTATCCTAGAAATACAAATTGAGATTATGTGAGAAGATTGATTAAAGAATGTATCAACATACATAAATTAAATCCTATTTATTTTATGAATTGAATCACCCTTATTATCAATTCGGGAGATCGTAGGAACATCTCCAAATAGGTTGATATCCAACCATAGGTAAGATCCACCATGGCTGTGGCCATCAAGTTTTTCTTAGCTATGAAGGTAGGTAATTATACCGATTACACATCACATATATGTAACTATCACTTTATGCTATCAAGTAATTGAATGTTTGCATAAATCATTAGGTTGTTAACTCATTAACAAGTATGTATCATTATACATAGCACCCAACTGCACCTCTCTTTACATCGACCTTGGCTGTGGCACAACAAATCGATGCTCCAAGCTTAAGGCTGACCCATTAATCAAGAAATAGTTTTAACATGGTTGGAGCTCATTCAACCGCTTAGTCAGGCTTGGATGTGTCCAACAACCAAAACTAATGATTGACCTCTGACTCGAACTATATTATTCATAAACTAATTCCATGGTTTGAACATGTTGAGGTTCAAGTCGGGCATGGATGTGTCCATCAACCCAAGCGAGAAACAAAACTCCGATTCTAACCATATTAATGGAAGGTGTTTGCCTTAATATTTTGTAAGGGGTTTTGGTCTCATCTTTTCTAAGCACATTCATGACATGTGTCATGACTAACGATTTCCTTAATAAAGTATGTATGTGACTTAATTTATCAAGTCTCATGAATTGAATTAGGAACCGGATTTCCTTAATTCTAATTTCACACTTTATTAAAGGAATTGCTTTGGGAAATAATTTCCTAAATTGTCATAATTAATTTCGGAAATAATATGTTCAAGACTTTGATTTCTCTAAATCAAATCTTATTAAATTAAGAGACAAATCCCTTAATTCAACTACATATTATTTTCATGAAAATCTCATTTAAGAAAACTCTATAGGAAACCATTTTCCTAATTAATTTTGGAGACAACAATATGTAAGAGCATCACCTCTTAAAACATATTTTATTCATGGATTTGATTAATTACAACAAATCGTTTTCTAAGGGTGGCTCCCCGAGGCTCAGATACCCAAAGAAAAGTAATTTGTCGTAAATCCAATTTGGACGGCTCCCCGAGGCTCAATCCAAATCAAACATGACAATTTCAATTAAAATTGGAAAATTAAATTACAACATCTAACTTTAAATTGGACGGCTCCCCGAGGCTCAATCCAAAATAAAGAATTTTGTTATCAATTTAAAAACCAATTCAAATTTAATTGTCAATTAACTATCCATGAATTTGTCTAGACTTTCTTAAAAGAAAGTGCCCAAAATTGCGAGATTTCGAAAATAGGTTTTCAGAATAATTGTAAGTTTTTGGTACAAAGAAAACTTACATATTTCCAAAGTTGGAAAATTTCTAAAATAGAAAAATTTCCAAAATTGGAAAGTTTCCAAAGATGGGAAATTTTCACAATTATTATAAAAATTTAGAAACTAGAAAATTTCAAACGTTTGCGAAATTTCATGAGGATTTCCAAACTTTGAAATTCCTAATTCTAAAATTTATTATAATTTGAAAGTTTCCATAATTGGAAAAATTTTCCGAAATTGAGATCATGACAAAGTTTTCCACAAAACAATTATATGATTAAGTCGAACACTAACCGGCTCTGATACCACTGTTGGGACCGGGTGCATGTCGACAAGGATACGAGTTCGTAAAATTCAAAATTTTTCGTGCAGCGGAAGAGTTTGCATAAAATAATTTCCTAAATTATTTTAACTTCGTATCTAGCATGCAACCTTACATTGTGTTGACATAATCATAAAATAAAACTTTGCGGAAAAGTAAACAAATTTACCAAGTACCTCTCGTAACTCGAAGTAAGGGACGAGATCCAACCGTAGCGTCCCTTGGAAGCTCTGCCTCTATTCGCGTCCACGCCGAGTTCTCTTCGGGATGACTTCGCAAAGTCACGAGTTTTGTGCCGACGAGAACTACTAGATTCTCGGAAGACACAACTAGATGAACAAGAGAGGAAAGATAGGAAACTAACCAACGAAGTAACGGAATCCAATTCCGAGAAAAGAGGAGTCGCTATCCGCTTCTTCTTCTTCGTATTCGGGTTCTCCTTCTTCTTCTTGAAGCTCACGGCCTCCTCCAAGGGGTCCTTTGTGCGCCGGCCCTAATCCTCTAGGGTGGGCGCCGGCCCTAGGCAAGAGAGGGAAGAAGAGAAGAGAGAAGAGATTAAGAGAGAGAGAGGGAGAGAATAATTAATCTCTTGATTAATTGATTGGAATAAGGGCTAGCCTTTGGTTCCTTTATATAGTAGCAACTCCTTTGCTAAGTCTCCCTCTAAACTGAATTAACGGAATTAACGGAATTAGTTATAAGAAATTTATCTTATAAATTTTCTTATTAATTATTCCGTTTAAACCGAGTCTTTATTATAAACCAATTTATAATAAAACTAATTCTTCTTCTCTTTAAATTATTGAATAAATTTTTATAAGAAATTTATAAACTTTCTTATTATGGAAAAATCAATTCATAATTGATTTTATAAAATTAAAATAAACCAATTCATGGATTATTTTAATCTTCCATAAAAGAATAAATTTCTATAAATTTTATTTATATAAATTTCTTTATACAAATTTATTTATCCATAATTTATAAAACAAATCATACTAGATTTATTTTATTAATTAAACCAAGTAAATTGGTTTAATCTCCCTTTAATGGCCGGCCACCACAAGGAGGGTTAGCACCCTCTTTGGCCGGCCAAACCAACCCGAACCGGTCGCGAATTAAACTCATTTAATTCGCCCAAAAAGCCTTCAAAAGACTTAGCCATTTTTAGCTTCCATTGCGCCTCTGATTAACTCAGATTCGACTTATTTCTCTTGATCGGAAAATCTAATTTTCAACTCGTTTTAAATCCCTCGGATTACTCGTAGTGCGTGTGACTAAATAGGCTTTCGATTTATGTTGGCCGTCTATAATTAACTAATTATAGAACGATCATGAGTGGCACCTAGTAGTACATCATGATCCCCAATTAATCGAAAGATCAACGGTTTGACCTCAGAAGAAATTATTCTGAAACCCTTCAGCAGCTCTACTAAATCGTGCCCCATTCCCTTCACCACCTTATACCCACTTGGTTCAGGACACGGTCAATGGTGTCAGTCCCCACTAGGCTGACTACGTCACACCTAGCCCAAGTAGTGTCTTTCTCGTCCTTTGGATTTCTAATTACTCTCATGTATTTAAGAGACTCGCACTCTTAACATGATATGCTCTGGCCAGAGGCTTTGAGTAACAATCCGACGATAGGCCTGGGTATACATCTCCTCGCAAGGAGTGGTGAATCCTTGTAGGCTGTTCAAACATCTTCGGGCACTTCGGCTTATACCCGATCATCCTGGGTCCACACCTCCTTGGAGATGCTTGCTTAAGATGTCAAAGTATAAGTCTCCATGACCAAGATGACTTGAACACCGCAAGTCAAAGGAACATCGCACTTAAGCCGCAGTAAGATCTTCATTGACATATCTACATGTAGATTCCCATATGAAGTCTTACAGCTAGTCACTCCAATGAACTAGTTCCCTTAACTAGCATCCATGTTTATCTCCGGACATCCCAATGTCACCAGCCAGTGAGAATCAGCTGAATAGAGAATAACCCATGCTAGTCTCAACAGAATTGATAGTGTCCGTTTTTATCAATTCATCGACTAGGGATGTTTTCAATACTTCACATTTGCACATTTAGACATAATCACAAGTTGTGATCCCATCACAAATTCTCTTATGCTGTGAGTTGTATTGCGGACATTCAGTAGATGAGTTTAAGATCACAATCAAATACACAAACATGTACACTCAAATAGTGAATTATCATTTATTAAAATAAATGTTTACAATCATAAGGCGATTGCCTTAGGACACTTCTCTCATATCACTAACAAAATCTGCGCTTGGCTGGAATTTACAA
Source organism: Boesenbergia rotunda (assembly GCA_024364735.1). Taxonomy (NCBI): domain Eukaryota; kingdom Viridiplantae; phylum Streptophyta; class Magnoliopsida; order Zingiberales; family Zingiberaceae; genus Boesenbergia; species Boesenbergia rotunda. The sequence continues at coordinate 1,184,012 of JAGFNQ010005854.1, read as the reverse complement.
TCCGATCCACTCCATCTCAACTGGTGGAGCTGCGATGACGATTAGAGAATTGTCTATGCTCACCTAAGAACCCCTACAAGTGGCTCAGACGCTTGGGAATGGATTGTGGATGAGAAGAAAGTGGTCGGATTGAGGAATTGCCGAAACCCTCAAACAATCCCTGCTCCGGCGCAAATGGAGCTGAATTCTTCAAGGAACGATCACTAAAGACTCAATTCTTGATCTGGGATGGAAGTTGAGGTGGTCACGCCTTCTTGGAAGAAAAATTTTCAAAAGCGATGAAGAACTGTGGAAAAATGGCGAAGAACAGCGAAGACGCGATGAGGAGAAGTCTGGGCAGATTTTTGCTTAAGTAGTAACCAATGGACGGCTCAGATTGAATTAAGAAAATCCAACGGCTGATTTTGCTCTGATCTGACCCAAACTTTAATGATGATGATCAGGGGTCAGGATCTGCTTTGTGGTAGATCGGATCCTCCAGATTTGCAGTGGATGGTCCAGATCAACTTAGTCTTTAAATGGACAATCTAGAGCCCTCCGAGCTTGATCCAACGGTTGATTTAGCTCTGATTGGGATTAAACTTTTAGATCATGATCAGAGTGCTTGATTAACCTTAACCCGAGCTCGGATTGCTTCAGATGTCCCGGATGGCTCAGATCTAGCCGCTTTTGAATCGGACGGCCCGGATTTAATCCTAATCTTGATAACTCGATCCGGGTCACTTCCGACTCGAGTTTGACCCAATATGCCCTAAGTCCTTGAACCTTTGATGCCTACAAAATAGATCAAAAATTTAGTGGCCAAATAATCCAATTAATGCAAATTTGCAATTAAGTCCGAAATAAGAGTAANCATACATAGCATAATCATTCATTCTTAATACTTAACATCATCATTATGCCTTGAAGGCATGAACCTTATCTTCATTCATCATTTTCATTCCATATCATCATTATGCCTCGAAGGCATGAACTTTAACTTCATTCATCATTTTCAGTCATAAACATGACATGCATACATAATCATGTCCTAAGGTATAAACATCATCCTAGTTCATAAAGCTTGCCGTGTTCATGGCATACTACAGTATTTAGGGTTATAGCATTCATCATAAACCATACATAGACCTTCGCACACATATTCTACATGCATTATTCTATTCAACCTACTCCTACATCACATATGTTCATGGTATTTGATCTATAATATTCATGAATAAAACATCATACATAACCTAAAGATACCAAAAAATCATGTCACATAACACATAAAACTTGGGTTTTAGTAACATAAGGATCCATACATCATGCTTAACCATATACTTACATCATTGTAACCTAACAACAAGTATCCTTGAGACCTTAACCCAATCCAAGCCCTGGGTCATAGTCTTGGCCAAAACCCTAAGGAACCCTAGGTCCATGGAAAAATTCATATAGGTCACAAATAACGTCCCATACAAACAAACAATGCCATAGAAAACATTTGATCCCATAGTTAAAGTTAACCCTAATCCCTTAGCAGTAGATTAGCCCTTGGCCGAAACCTAAAGGCCCATGAAATTCATAGAAAAATTATTATAAAACCCAATCACTATCCATCATGTCATAGGGGAAACAAATTAAACATGTTGAATGGTTAGATCATGTTCCATCCATGGGTTAGGGGTCTTGGCCGAAACTTATAGGAGCCATTAAGCATGTAAAATTCACATGAATCACCACTAACATCACTTACATCATAAGGAGACATATGAACCATCATTAGAGTGTTAAAACTAGTCCTAGCCATGGAAACATGAAGGTGGCCGAACCCTAGAAGTCCTCTTTCATGGATTTCTCAACTTAGATTTCAAACAAAACATAGATCATAACCATATCACAGAAAACCATTACACCACAGGTGAGGGAGTCTTACCTTCCTTGATCTTGCTTATAAACCTTGAATAGAAAATAACAAGAAAACCCCCTTGTCTCTAAACTTCTCCTTAGCCCCTTGTATCCTTGTAGAGGGCCGTAGATCATCAAGATGGAGTCTTATGTGAACTTTTCCCAAGGAAAGATCCCCCTTGGGGTTTCGGCTAGAATGAGGAAGGAGGAGGGAGAAGGGTGGACTTGGTGGAAGAAGGAATGTAACTCCCATGCCACCTCTTTATACCACATTAATGAGGGCAAGTGAAGAGTCATGGTGTCTCTTCCCTTGATGACTCTTCATTTTCCCTAAGCCTTAACCAAAATCCACTTCATCGTCTACTAGCACTCCCTTGCTAGGTGAATTGGTTAGTACATGCATGGTGGTACCATAGATTCAAGGTTCAATCCTTGGTGCATGCACTTTATTTTTTTTCTATTTTATTTTATTTTATTTTTATATTATTTTCAAAAATTCCCTTAAAACTCACCCATAATCATGCTAATATTCCTCATTAAAACCCATTTATATTTATATTAAAATTTACCTAAAATCTACCAATAACCATGATACTAAAAAGCCCATATAAGGCCTATTAGTACTTAGTTTCTTAATTTAAATGAGAAAATCATGGATTTCTAGGCTAAGGTTCGTGCTAATATCAAATAGAGATGGAAAGGTTGATCCCAGCTGTTTCGAATTCAGCCCACTGCATCCTTCTTTCTTTTTCTGTTCTTGATCTGAAAAATCCAATCAACCACATTTCTTTCTCCTTTGGTCAGCAGTGGAGGTGCCTAACAATTTCAGATATATTCCTATACCTACTGCCTTGATTTATAGCCTCAAAAACTCAAATTAGGTTGCAAGTTGGTACAAACTGCCTTCATAGCATTTCTACTGGTTTTCCTCCTTTCATAACTGAATTTTCAGCTTAAGTATCAACTTGCTGCTCTCCAAAACCTCTTGGGCATTGAGTGGGTTTGTTTTGAGTCCTTTTCAGCATCCCTTGCCGCAGCCACATTAGTTTCAACTCAAATCATTTGCACTTCAATTCCTGCACTGCCCAGAATTTTTTTCTCCTCTGTTTTTGGCACAAATCTTCTGCCCTGATCAGATTTGGTCAGCTTCAACTCAGCCGAATTCAATTCATATTAGTTGCCATTCAGTTCAAGTTCTAATCCAAGTCATTTCTAATCATATCAGCTTCACAGATTTTCCTTTTGGCACAGAATTCTCTGCATTTTCTGCTTCAATCTCATCTCTTCTTTTCTGCCCATAGCTGCATTTCCACCTTACTGCCCCTGCAAAATTTTGCCTTCAAGCTTCAGATTCCAGTTCCACGGCAGACTTATTGTAATGCTCTGATTTCTCAAGCAATTAGCATGCCATCTTAGTAGAGAATTTCAGCCACTGCCTTTCCAATTGAGTTCCGGCCATAGCACTTCACTGCAACAACAAAAATTGTCTGTTTCTATGTTTTGATCTGAAATTCCAAACATATTCTCTGATTCTTTTCATGTTTTGATCGACAGTGGATTACCCACATCAGATTTGCATTTCCACATGTGTAAGGTTCATAAACATGAACTCTTTTTGAACTTTGGCACAATTTTCTCACTTGGCACAGATTTTTACTGTTCAAATCAGCTTTTACAGCCCTCAATTCGGATTGTCTTCAGCTTGTTTTTAGCTGCAGTTCAGATGCTAGCATTTGGCAGCAACCTTGCATTAGTTTCAATTCAAAACAGTTCAGCTCACTTCAAATCAAAGTATTCAGATTCCTAACTCTTGTTCCATTTCATGTGCTCAATACTCATTTCAGTTGCTTCTCATCTCCTTCCAGAATTCGACCATATGTCAGCCATGTTTACAACCTTGCTGCCTTTCAGAATTTTTGATGGTTGGGCCTTGCCATTCAATTACTGTCAAAACAACCAGCTAAATCCAGCTTCACAAGTTTTCTTCATTTGTGTGCCATTTCCTTTCTTCATTGCAGATTTTGTCTTCTCTTTTTTCTTCGTGTGGGTCTTCAAAGAGGGATGAGAATTCTAAATGCCTCAATTGCTTCCACACTCAACCACTCCTTCTTGGAATTCAAACTCACTCAAATTGTAATTGTTTCCATCCTTCCATTGCAAAAAAAAATTTTTCTTAGATTTTTCTTTGGATCTAAATGCCTTCTTGATACAAAACTTTTCCAAAACACTAATCACTCCCCCACAGTTAAATCATTGTCCGTCTCGGGCAAGTAGCATAAAGAAAACGTCCCAAGCAAACAAATCCATGGATAATTGGGGTTAAGAGTAGGAATAAGGAAAGACAAATTGAAAAGAGTATGTATCAAGTATGATCATTGCTAAGAATAACATGGAAAAAGGGAAACAATATGATTAGTCTTCATAGATGTGATCCAATCAACGAAATATGGTTTTGAATGAACCTAAGCATGTTCTAGAGTACAATAACATATGTGTATCACAGATATAAGGCTAATTCTCACTAGGCAAAAATAATTCATCTCAAGTCCTCAATTAAGAATCTAAAGCCAAGTAGTACTCAAATATCCAAGATTTCATCCATGAGCTTAAATCCTAAGTTTTGACAATCAAATTTAATTTATTTTCAAGAGACTCTAAAATGACATGAAGATAACCTAGAAGGATACATTTATTCCTAGTCATGGAAGAAGAAGTGCGAAAAGAAAAGACATGGTATTTACAATGACTTTTATTCATGTTACTCTACTCACGTATTTATTAACAAGAACTCATTTCAAAAGTGAAAACATGCAATAAAGGAAAAGGCAAGAAAGATCAAACTCCCTTTTATCTCTGGCGGTCGGAGTCTGTCAAGAAACAACCTCCATCGTGGTAGTGGAGGAGTCAGGGTGTGCGAAAAAGCCTCTTTCATTTGTTCAACTTTACTGTGCATCGCTCCCCCACACTTGGACTTAACAGCAACCTGTTCAGGTGGACGAAGATTATTTAAATACAAGACCCATTTAAGAGGTAGAGTGTTTTGAATTAAAGTAAAATCTACTCCCTCTTTATTCTTTTTGGGACACATTCCAGGAGGTTTGAGTCTGTTCAGATGAAGCTCCCACTCCAGTAGTCTTCTGGACCCTGCAAAACAATGTAATACCCCTCTCAAGCGTGCAGGGTACGAAGGAAATAAAATAATATCAGTCTTTGCATAAAATTTATCCAAAAATGCATCACATTCAATAAAATCAAGTTTAGGCATCTCAAAGAATTTTTTACAATGAATATCTACCCAAGATGCATCAAGACACTTATCATAATCAATGAAATCTATTTTGGATACTCCAATGAAATTTTCCCAATTATTTCCCACACATGACAAATCAAGAAATGTATCGCAGCCAATAAAATCAACTTTTGGTACCTCTCTTGATGTTTCCAAAAAAATAAAAGAAATACTTACCTGATCGTGCTGAAAAATACCTGGAGGTTCCACAATGATAGATGTGTCCATAGCTTCCTCCTGGTCAAGTATAGGGTCCATATCAGGTTCAAGTTCTATTAAGCACTCTACTGGTACAAGTGATCCTTGGGGCTCTGTGCAATCCTCTACACTTTGAATCTCAACATAAATAGGTGATCCTTGGGGCTCTGTGCAATCCCCTGCACCTAGAATAATCTCTCCAGCTGCAAATGCATCTGAAAATTCCTTAGTCTCAGCAGTAAATACTCTCTCAGCCTCCTCTGAATGAATAGCTCCTCCAGAAAAATCAGATAAAATTCCCTCAGCCTCTAACTCTGTCTGCTCCAGCTCCTCAAGACTGTCCATGCTCATAACGGAGTGATCCTCTCTCGGATGCTTCATAGCATCGAAAAGGCTAAACTGAATAACCGTATCTCCAATCTCCATGGAAAGTGTACCGGCATATACATCAATCTTTGTTCTGGCCGTCTTCAGAAAAGGTCTGCCTAGAATAAGTGGAGAACGGTGTGCAAGATAATCTCCCTCCATATCCAAGATATAAAAATCTGCAGGAAATATTAGCTTCTTTACCTTCACCAAAACATCCTCAATCATACCTACTGGGCGGGTCTGGCTCCTGTCTGCTAGCTGTATCACCACGCCAGTGGGCTGTAAAGGGCCTATGCCGAGCATCTGAAAGACTGACCTGGGCATCACATTTATGGAAGCTCCTAAATCAAGCATAGCATCATGGAATGTAGTGCTCCCTATCTCACAAGAAACAGTAAACATCCCAGGGTCTTCACATTTCTGAGGTAGGGCATGGATGAGCGATGAAACATTTTTCCCAATGCTGACCAATTCATTTTCCTTAAGCTTCCTCTTGTTAACACAAAGATCCTTCAAAAACTTAGCATACTTTCGAATTTGTTTGATCATGGTCAACAAAGGTATATTGATCTCCACTTTGCTGAAAAGCTCCACTAGTTCATTAAATTCCTTAGCCTTCTCCTTCTCCCCTTGTCTTTTGGCATGTGTTCTTTGTTGTGGAAAGGGTAAAGGAACCCTAAAATCATCTTCTTTGGCCGGAAGTGGAGAGGCTGAATTCTGCCCTGCTGTCCCATGCGTATTGGCTGCTGTACCTTGCGTCTCGGCACTGATTTCTTCTCCGTTTTCCACCAAAATTGGAGGGTTGCTTGAGGAAGGGTTTGGGCACGGGCTAGGGGTGGAATCAGCTGAATTTGAAGTCGTTTCATGCATGTTCTGAGCTGGAATCGAAGTTGCTGTCCGGTTTTCTGAAAAATCTGCTCTTGGACTCTTTGGAGATGAAGTGACCTTCCCACTCCTCAAATAAATAGCACTCACGTTTCCTTTAGGATTAGGAACAGTTTGGGAAGGGAGTTGACTTGATCCTTGAGCTTGATTTTGATTGATCCCACTAGCCAATTGCCCCATTTGTCTCTCAAGGATTTGTATGGTGGGAAACATTTGTTGTATCATCTCCATCATTTGTTGTTGCTGCGCATTTCCTCCACTTGAGCTCCCATAGCCTCCTTGGTTAGCATAGCTCCTTGACTGACCTTGAAATGAGGAAGTAGTCGGCTAAAATGGTTGAGCTTGCTGATTTTGTTGAAAACATGGCTGTTGGGGCTGATAAGATGATGGAAGTTGCTATTGGTAGGGCTGATTAGCGGGCTGATATGCTTGGAATCCTTGCTGGGAGTTGTACCCTTGAAAGTTCTGATTTTGAAGTGGAAAATTCGGTGATGAGGACTGAAAATTCTGATTTTGAAACCCTTGATTATAGGGCTGGAAATTCTGATTCAAGGGCTGTGAAGGCTGAAAATTTTGTTGGTTTGGAGCTTGGAAAGCTGGGAATGATTGAAAACCTTGCTGCCCTTGATGATATTGCTGGAATTGAGGTTCGAATTGCTGAAAGCGTTGCTGAAATTGTTGGGAATTAGGCTGAAACGGAGGCTGAAAATTTTGGTTTGACGGCTGAAAAGCTTGCTGATTAATCTGAGTTTGCTGGGGCTGCTGGAAATTCTGTAAGGGCTGCTGTGAGGGTTGCTGTTGAGGGTCTTGTTGGCAGAAAGCGTTCCCGTACCTCAAGTTAGGATGATTCCTCCAACCGGGGTTATAAGTAGAGGAATAAGGATTGTTTCTTGCTTGAAATTGTCCTCTTACTAATGCTGCTACTGTCTCGTCCTGTTGGAGGGTAGGGCATGAGTTTGAGGTGTGCTCTTGACTAGAGCAAATGCCACACACACTTATCACTTGACTAGAGGGTGGAGTTACTGAATGATTTGAGCCTTGATTTGCATTATTAACCTTCAATTCCTTAATAAGTGATGTGATCTCTGCCAATGAATTTCTTATCTCTTTCTGATCAGTAGGAACTACCTGAACTTCACCCACTCCTCTGGTGGTCAAGGCTCTGCTCCCAAATTGTTGGGAATTCTCAGCCATATTTGAAATGAGCTCCCTAGCTTGAATTGACGTCTTGTTCACTAGGGCCCCTCAGCTGCAGCATCTATCATGACACTGTCCATCTGCAGCAATCCCTCATAAAAGTATTGAATCAACAGTTGCTCACTGATCTGATGCTGGGGGCAACTTGAACACAACTTGTTGAATCTCTCCCAGTAATCATATAGCGTCTCGCCCACCACTTGCTGAATTCCACAGATGCTTTTTCTGATTATAGTTGTTCTGGAGGCTGGGAAATACTTTTCCAAAAATGCCTTCTTCATAGCGATCCAACTAGACACATGCCCCGTAGGTAGATAATAAAACCAGTCTTTTGCTGCTCCTGTCCGTGTGAAGTGGAAAGCTCTCAGCTTGATGTCTTCTTCAGAAATGCCCTGAGGCTTCATAGTGGAGCATACAACATGGAATTCGTGCAGGTGTCTGTTTGGATCCTCTCCAGTTAATCCCTGAAACTTTGGCAGCAAATTGATAAGTCCAGATCTTAACTCAAAATTTTCCCCCAGCTCTGGATAAGCTATGCTGGAGTACTGAAATGCAGCATCTGGTGCTGCGAGCTCCTTCATAGTTCTCTGGTGGTCTGCCATGTCACTGCCTGAGTGAGTGAAAATAGTCTGAATAGGAGGGATATCTGTAGTCTCAGAAAGAATGCCCTGGCTCCTCCTGGCTCTGAAAGTCCTCTCAATCTCAGGGTCGAATTCTTCTAAATCACCACCTGAAGACCTGGTCATAAAACAAGACAAATCGCAGTAAAAGTGGATAAAGAGATAAAACAAATAGAATCAAATCAACAGATATAACAATAAGCACAAAAATAAATCAAGAATGATATGGAATGAGTGCACAAGCAAAAAATCAAACAAATCAACTAGTAATTCCCCGGCAACGGCGCCAAAAATTTGACGGACCCAAAATAGACTGTCACGAATCTGGGTCTCAAATTTAAATATGAATGAAATGCTGGAAACCCTTTTACAATCAAAGCAGAAAAGCGTAGCAAAGGGGCCACAGGTCGTATTTTTCTCGGGGCTAGTTGTCGTGTTTGATTCGAGCTTGGTTTATGTGTCGTTTGTGTTTTTGGGTTTCAAATAAGTAATTGGATTTTGGGTTATAATTCAGATATGAAAGCACAATGAAAAATAGAGAACTCAACTCATGAACTAAACAAAGAGATGACACTTAGTACTCAACCTAATGAAAACCTAATCAAGCACTCACCAAATTTTTGGAAACTGATTTCTGATTTCAACAAAACAAAAGAAATGCTATGCAATGAAGTAAAGGCAGTGATAGGAGTTTTCGGAAACAAACAAGCTTGCAACAATTAGTGGCATGCGAAATTAAGAAAATCAAACAAACAACTCAACTCAACTAGCTACAATGTTTTTGGAAGCCAACCACTGCCGACAAAATTCAGAATATTAGTGAATGCTAACTTATTGATTCCGAACACAATCATATGCCACAAAAATAAGTTAAATTCAGATGCAAAAAGGTTCAAATCAATTGGCACGCAAGGGAAGACTCTTTGTGCCAAACACTTTCTCCAAATTGTGAAATAAGTAAATCTTCAGCTCAATTGTTTAAGCTGAGTGGTTCAATTGGGAAACAAGGGTATTAAGAAAGAACTAAGCAAGACTAAGGTGAAGAATTAAAACTGAAATCAGAACTTGAAAAGCACAAATTCAGAAACCAAATGGCTGAAATTTCAGATGCAGAATTGAAAGGATTAGCTACAGATTTTTTCCGCAATAGATTAAAGGCTGAGCTAGCTAATGCAAACTGATTACAAGTAACTAATCTAGGCACAAAGAAACTTAACTAGCAATTACTTAACCGAATCTAGTGAAATGGGACTGAAAATTCTGATACGCAGCAGTTTAGCTTGGCACGCAGCAACACAATTTGGCACGCAGCAAACTAAACAAAAGTGAACTAAAATTTAACTCAATTGATCACTAAACAAGTTCCTAAATTACTGAACTCGAAGATTAAAAACCTAATTGAATCCAAACAATTCAGAAACACAAACTAAGGAAGCTGATAAAACTGAAAATCTAGAACAGAATTGCGCAGAACTTAAATTACAGCTAGAACACAATGAACTTAACTATCTAAGCTACTCCTCAACCCTTCCTCAGCTCAAGAACTTCTTGGTCGTCAAGCAAGAGCTGGCTTCGAACCCCTAGGCTCAGCAAATCAGTGGAAAATCATTTTTGAAGTCGATTCTTCTCAAATCTGCGCTTGGCTGGAATTTACAATCCGATCCACTCCATCTCAACTGGTGGAGCTGCGATGACGATTAGAGAATCGTCTAAGCTCACCTGAGAACCCCTACAAGTGGCTCAGACGCTTAGGGAATGGATTGTGGAAGAGAAGAAAGTGGTCGGATTGAGGAATTACCGAAACCCTCAAACAATACCTATTCCGGTGCAAATGGAGCTGAATTCTTCAAGGAACGATCACCAAAGACTCAATTCTTGATCTGGGATGGAAGTTGAGGTGGTCACGCCTTCTTGGAAGAAAAATTTTCAAAAGCGATGATGAACTATAGAAAAACGGCGAAGAACAGCGAAGACGCGATGAGGAGAAGTCTGGGCAGATTTTTGCTTAAGTAGTAACCAATGGACGACTCAGATTGAATTGAGAAAATCCAACGGCTGATTTTGCTCTGATCTGACCCAAACTTTAATGATGATGATCAGGGGTCAGGATATGCCATGTGGTAGCTCGGATCTTCTAGATTTGCAGCGGATGGTCCAGATCAACTTAGTCTTTAAATGGACGATCTAGAGCCCTCCGAGCTTGATCCAACGGTTGATTTAGCTCTGATTGGGATGAAACTTTCAGATCATGATCAGAGTGCTTGATTAACCTTAACCCTAGCTCGGATTGCTTCAGATGTCCCGGATGGCTCAGATCTAGCCGCTTTTGAATCGGACGGCCCGGATTTAATCCTAATCTTGATAACTCGATCGGGTCACTTCCGACTCGAGTTTGACCCAATATGCCCTAAGTCCTTGAACCTTTGATGCCTACAAAAATAGATCAAAAATTTAGTGGCCAAATAATCCAATTTAATGCAAATTTACAATTAAGTCCGAAATAAGAGTAAGTTCTAAAACCTAGGGCAATTTCACAATTAAGCAGTAAAAACATAGGTCAAACATGGATTTTAGCAATTAAAATAATCAACAAAATGGTATCTATCAGGTAGCTAGTCTCGACCTACTAGGGTAAAGACAGCTTCGTCGGTAGTCCCCGAACCGTGGACAGCTTCATCGGTAGTCCAGAACCGTGGACAGCTTCATCGATAGTCCAGAACCGTGGACAGCTTCATCCGTAGTCCAAAACCGTGGACCTTACTTAGGTCCGGTACAAGCCCATTCATAAAATAAAATACTTTCACATGCTTCTTTATTCATAAACATACATAGCATAATCATTCATTCTTAATACTTAACATCATCATTATGCCTTGAAGGCATGAACCTTATCTTCATTCATCATTTTCATTCCATATCATCATTATGCCTCGAAGGCATGAACTTTAACTTCATTCATCATTTTCAGTCATAAACATGACATGCATACATAATCATGTCCTAAGGTATAAACATCATCCTAGTTCATAAAGCTTGCCGTGTTCATGGCATACTACAGTATTTAGGGTCATAGCATTCATCATAAACCATACATAGACCTTCGCACACATATTCTACATGCATTATTCTATTCAACCTACTCCTACATCACATATGTTCATGGTATTTGATCTATAATATTCATTAAAAAAACATCACACATAACCTAAAGATACCAAAAAATCATGTCACATAACACATAAAACTAGGGTTTTAGTAACATAAGGATCCATACATCATGCTTAACCATATACTTACATCATTGTAACCTAACAACAAGTATCCTTGAGACCTTAACCCAATCCAAGCCCTGGGTCATGGTCTTGGCCAAAACCCTAAGGAACCCTAGGTCCATGGAAAAATTCATATAGGTCACAAATAACGTCCCATACAAACATACAATGCCATAGAAAACATTTGATCCCATAGTTAAAGTTAACCCTAATCCCTTAGCACTAGATTAGCCCTTGGCCGAAACCTAAAGGCCCATGAAATTCATAGAAAAATTATTATAAAACCCAATCACTATCCATCATGTCATAGGGGAAACAAATTAAACATGTTGAATGGTTAGATCAAGTTCCATCCATGGGTTAGGGGTCTTGGCCGAAACTTATAGGAGCCATTAAGCATGTAAAATTCACATGAATCACCACTAACATCACTTACATCATAAGGAGACATAAGAACCATCATTAGAGAGTTAAAACTAGTCCTAGCCATGGAAACATGAAGGTGGCCGAACCCTAGAAGTCCTCTTTCATGGATTTCTCAACTTAGATCTCAAACAAAACATAGATCATAACCATATCACAGAAAACCATTACACCACAGGTGAGGGAGTCTTACCTTCCTTGATCTTGCTTATAAACCTTGAATAGAAAATAACAAGAAAACCCCCTTGTCTCTAAACTTCTCCTTAGTCCCATGTATCCTTGTAGAGGGCCTTAGATCTTCAAGATGGAGTCTTATGTGAACTTTTCCCAAGGAAAGATCCCCCTTGGGGTTTCGGCTAGAATGAGGAAGGAGGAGGGAGAAGGGTGGACTTGGTGGAAGAAGGAAAGTAACTCCCATGCCACCTCTTTATACCACATTAATGAGGGCAAGTGAAGAGTCATGGTGTCTCTTCCCTTGATGACTCTTCATTTTCCCTAAGCCTTGACCATAATCCACTTCATCCTCTACTAGCACTCCCTTGCTAGGTGAATTGGTTAGTACATGCATGGTGGTACCATAGGTCCAAGGTTCAATCCTTGGTGCATGCACTTTATTTTTTTTCTATTTTATTTTATTTTATTTTTATATTATTTTTGAAAATTCCCTTAAAACTCACCCATAATCATGCTAATATTCCTCATTAAAACCCATTTATATTTATATTAAATTTTACCTAAAATCTACCAATAACCATGGTATTAAAAAGCCTATATAAGGCTCATTAGTACTTAGTTTCTTAATTTAAATGAGAAAATCATGGATTTCTAGGCTAAGGTTCTTGCTAATATCTCCAGGTCCCTCGGAAAATTATCCAGACATGATCAATATTTTAAAGAAAATATTGGGAAGATTTTTCGGGTCGTTACAATCCCCCATACCTCGTGAAAGTTCGTCCTCGAACTTAGAATAACTCCGGGTACTTGCGTCTCATTTCGTCCTCGCGTTCCCAGGAAGCTTCCTCGAATCGTTGACATTGCCATAGAATCTTGATTAAGGGTACTTCCTTGTTCCTTAGCTTTTATTGACTTCCCGATCCTAGATCTGGATAGGTCTGCTTTCATAACTTAGGTCCTCCTAAACTTGTACTGTCTGTAGCTCGATCACTTGATCCATATTTGGGATACACTTTTTAAGCATTGACACATGGAACACGTTATGGATAGCCGACATCCTTGGAGGCAGCTCTAGCTCATTTGCCACCTTACCGACTCTTTTCACGATCAGGTACGGCCCCACATAACGCGGACTTAGTTTTCCTTTCTTCCCAAATCTTGTCACTCCTTTCATAGGAGCCACTTTGAGGAACACCAAATCTCCAACATTAAATTCCAGTGGTTTACGCCGGACATCTGCATAACTCTTCTGCCGGCTCTGAGCAGCTTCTATCCGTTGTTGTATCTTCTGTATAGCTCGGGTAGTGCTGTCGATGACATCCGTTGTGAACCCCATTTCCTTCTTTTCACCACCTTCGTATCAACAGATCGGAGACCTACATCTCCTCCCGTACAAATCTTCATAAGGTGCCATTCCGATAGTAGCTTGGTAGCTATTGTTGTAAGCGAATTCCGCTAAACATAGATATCGACACCAGCTCCCTTTGAAATCCAAGGCATATGCTCGCAACATGTCCTCTAGTACTTGATTCACTCGTTCAGTTTGCCCGTCAGTCTGAGGGTGAAAGGCGGTGCTAAATCGTCATTTAGTGCCGAGAGACTTCTAAACACACTCCCAAAAATGCGAGGTAAAGTGACCATCCCTATCTGAGATGATGGTCTTGGGAACTCCATGAAGTCTGATTATCTCCTTAACATATAATTGAGCCCGTTGCTCAATTGAATAAGTCATCTTGATTACCAGGAAGTGAGCAGACTTCGTCAGCCTGTCCACAATTACCCAAATCACATCATATCCATTCATAGTCCTGGGAAGTCCTGAAATAAAGTCCATAGAGATGTCTTCCCACTTCCACTCCGGAATCGCGAGTGGCTGTAGAACTCCTCCGGGTCGCTGGTGTTCTGCTTTTACTCGCTGGCAAGTCATGCAAGTACTAACATGCTGAGCCACATCCCTCTTCATACCGGACCACCAAAACTTCTCCTTCAGATCTTTATACATTTTGGTGGATCCTGGATGCATCGAATAAGGGGTTCCGTGAGCTTCTGCCAGTATCTCCCTTCGAAACTCCGGATCATTAGGAATACATAGATGATCCCTAAGGTATAATACTCCCGCGTCGGCGATACCAAATCTATCACCCTTTCCTTCCAGAATCCCCTGCTTGATTCTCTAAAGACTCGGATCACCATTTCCTAACTCTGGAAATATTCTTATTACTTCTCGCACAATATATATGTACCACATTCCCCACATTACCAAATTTTTCTATTACATGGTCATCTCTACTTTCGCTTATTCTATCTTTCCATAGTCTTCTTTCATATATCCAAATACTTTTTCTCATTTACCAGTCATGCTTCCTCCACTCTAATCACATTCTTATGATCTCCGTATCTTACTTCTCTATAACATTACTTGTAAGCAACGAGTATCAAGACCAAATTTCATAAAGCTAATACTATTGTTTACAAAACTCTCTCTCATTATTTATTTTCTAACAAGAATTTATAAAATATTCCTATATCAATCTTTTTCCAAAATCTATACTTTATTAGATCGTTTCACCTAGTAAGTTTGCTTGACCTAGAGTTCTTACTACATTCTTGCCTTTGATAACATTAACATCTAGTTTCTTCATACAGAGTTATAGCTAAGGTCCTATTCGCTGATCTCTATCACTCTTTCTTTTACATATCTATTTCCTACCCTCTCTCTCTCTTATATCAAGAATATTACTCTATTGCTACTACTATATATATCTGTTTAAAAAGTCAAATAACTTAACACCTTAATCTGTTCCTAATAGATATACATCCCTAAGTCTTCACTTCATGACTACTATAATCTCTTAGAATACCTACCCTAAATACTCTACTCCCTTAATACTATAGCTAATAAGTCTCCATGAATAAAGCACTATCCTCTCTTTACTCTAGGCTCATCGCTAAATATTAATATACGTCTTTCATCAACTGTACAAACTTGCTTTGGTTCACAACTCTTCTTAATTTCAGACAATCATGACACTTATATAGATAATCTCTTCATTAATTACACATTCCTCCTCTTACCTCTACTTGCTCTTCTTTTCCAATTTACTCCGTTCCTCCACCACTCAAACATTTACTATATTTATTCACTTGACTACAACTACTTAAGTTAAATCTCCACAGATCACTCTCGCTTACTATCACTCACATATAAAAGACAAGTACGGCTAATATAAATTATTGTTATTCCTACCCACATATCAAATTCTAAAATATCTGATTTCATAAAAAAAATAAGGTAAAGTATCGTTCATAGTTACATAACCTAAAGTACTTTCCATCATAAGGCATCTTTCATATCCTAAGGTACTTTCCATCATAAGGCATCATTCATACTTGCATATTCTAGAATCATAAGGTATCATCCATACTTGCATATTCTGGAATCATAAAGGAAAATAAGGTATACATAGAGGTACTTACTTGGAAGCTGCAGGAAGAAGGCTTGATGTGTGTGTAATGAGATGGCAAACTGCTCTGATACCAACCTGTAACACCCGCTTTTTTTTTTCTTTTTCTGTAAAGCGGCATTACGTTAACATACATAGGGGCATGTGAACATTGTAAGGCAGCGGAATACTTAAAACTTACACATACATGCACCTAACTATTTTTTTCCTATCATGGTGACATGGAACTTAACATATCAACATCATACTTACCATCATGTCATAAAGTCACATAGTCATCCATTAGGCACATAAGTAGCAAACGTAAGTTGTTCTAGACAACACCATCATAAGGTTAACATAAAACTTGTAATTATATCTTTCCTTGGCCAAGTCACTACCACACACTCATTTTTGCCTCTCCTGCTGCTTCCTTAGTATCCTCTTGCTTGATCTGCGGTATAAGAAAAGTAAGACTATAAACACATAGGCTTAGTAAGACCATTTCCTACTCACTAAAACCATTCATCACTTAAACATAAGCACACAAACATTAACATCACTAGGTGCTTAACATAAAACATAAGCATATAAAATTCACTTATCATGACATAGTTCTTAACATAGAACATGAGCATAAAGCATAAAAAATTTTCTAATATGGCATAGTTCCTTAACATCAATCATAATCATAAACCCTTTTCTATCATGGCATACTTCTTAACATCAAACATAAACATAAAGCATTTTTCTATCATGGCATAATTCTTAACATCAAACAAAACTTAAAACATTTTTCTATCATGGCATAATTCTTAACATAAGCATAAACATAAACATTTTCTATCATGGCATAATTCTTAACATAAGCATAAACATAAACATTTTCTATCTTGGCATAATGTATAACATGAATGAATGCATGAGTCAAAATGCATATACATAAGGATGCTTAATTTTAAAATCATACTTTTAGATAATTAAACATAATCATAACATCATTGGGGTCCCCGGCTTGTACCACATTCATACATCATATGCACGCATCCCTAAGTAAATACGAGGTAGCTAGTCTCTGTTGGGACCGGGTGCATGCTGACATTGATGCGGGTTCGTAATTTTAAAATTTATTACGTGCAGCGGAAGATTTTGCATAGATAATTTCCCAAATTATTTAACCACACATCTAAGCATGCAACCTTATACCACACATCTAAGCGGAAGATTTTAAAATCATACTTTTAGATAATTAAACATAATCATAACATCATTGGGGTCCCCGGCTTGTACCACATTCATACATCATATGCGCACATCCCTAAGTAAATACGAGGTAGCTAGTCTCTGTTGGGACCGGGTGCATGCTGACATGGATGCGGGTTCGTAATTTTAAAATTTATTACGTGCAGCGGAAGATTTAGCATAGATAATTTCCCAAATTATTTAACCACACATCTAAGCATGCAACCTTATATTGTGTAGACATGATCATATATTAAAATTTTGCAGAGAGTAAACTAATTTACTTAATACCTTGCGTAACTCGAAGGAATGGACGAGATCCAACCGTAAGCGTCCCTTGGAAGCTCCGCCTCTATTCGCGTCCACGCCGAGTTTTCTTCGGGATGACTTCGCAAAGCCACGAGTTTCGTGCCGACAAGAACTACTAGATTCTCCAATGGCACGACAAGAATTCCAAGAGAGAGATGGGAAGACTAACCACCAAACGAAGAACGGAATCAAGATTCCGGGAGGAAGGAAGGAGTTGCACCCGCTTCTTCTTCTTCTTCGGCAGCTGCTTGGTGGATGAAGCTCACGGCAACAAAGGGGTCCTCCTTTTAGGGCTGGCGGCACTAGAGGAGGGAGAGGGGGAGAAGGAGAGAGAGAGAGGGCTTATTTCTAGATCTCTTAGATTAATTTCCAAGCTTGCCTTGGTACCTTTATATAGTAGCCTCTTAATCGCCAAGTCTCCTCTTAACGGAATAAATTTTTCATAAGAAATTTATCTTATAAATTTTTCTATGAATTATTCCGTTATGCCAATTTTTATTATAACCTAATTTATAATAAAAAACAACCATGTCTCTCCTTTTATTATGGAAAGAAATTTCATTATATAAATTTCTTTATCATGGTAAATCAATCCATTATTGATTTTATAAAATAAAATAAACCATTCCAAGGGTTATTTTAATTTCCATGATAAATAAATCTATTTATATAAATTTCTTTATATAAATTTCTTTATACAAATTTCTTTATACAAGTTTCTTTATCCATAATTTTATAAGACAAACCATGCACGGTTTATTTTATAATTTTGAACCAAATAATTTGGTTCTTCCCTCTTATTGTGGCCGGCCAAACAAAGAGGGTGGGGACCCTCTTTGGCCGACCAAACCCAAGCCACGATCTCACGAATTAAACTCATTTAATTCGTTCAATAAGTCTTCAAAAGACTTAGCCATTTTATGTTGGTGCAGAAAGCACCTAAGTCAAACTTGTATTTGGATAATGGCAACATAGGTCAAAAGTTAAGTCTTTCTTATTTTCTAACAAGTTAATCTAGTGTGCAGGAAAAGTCCTAGCGAAGGACTGCTAGGCACTGGTAAAGGAATGCCAGGAAAGAAAGCCCTAGCGAAGGATTGCTAGGCAACTGGCGAAGGACTGCCAGTATCAAGCCCTAGCGAAGGACTGCTAGGCTCCAGGCGAAGGACAGCCTGGGACTAAAGCCCTAGCGAAGGATTGCTAGGCAACTGGCGAAGGACTGCCAGTATCAAGCCCTAGCGAAGGACTGCTAGCTCCAGGCGAAGGACAGCCTGGGACTGAAGCCCTAGCGAAGGACTGCTACGCAACTGGCGAAGGACTGCCAGTATCAAGCCCTAGCGAAGGACTGCTAGGCTCCAGGCGAAGGACAGCCTGGGACTGAAGCCCTAGCGAAGGACTGCTAGGCAACTGGCGAAGGACTGCCAGTTTACAAGACCTGAAAAAGGACCGTCAGGCAAAAGTCCAACCAGAGGAACGGTTGGCATCAGGTAAATTCTCCCGAGAGGAGTAGGTGAGGATGCGTTCCCCGTCGAGGGAACAGTAGGCGTCGGTTCGACCTAGGGCTCCATTTTGGAGACCAAATTCAGAACCAAGACAGCTAAGGCTGTATAAACAAATACTTTATTGCTTTATTGTGTTTTAGACTAACCCTGGATGCAGGACCAAAGGAAGGAGTGTCTGCAGCTCAGATAGCCTCAAAGGAATGAGGTAGTAGCTGAGTAGGGCGCCCGGGAGCTACTAGGGCGCCCGGAGTGTCCCGGGCGCCCCCAAGGGCCATACAAAACAAGTAAAGAAAAAAGGAGTTCGAATACATGCTGGGCCGGGCGCCCCCGCTACTCCCGAGCACCCCCTGTGCTGTGCGCGCCCCCATGCGCAACATCGAACCCGAACCCCTCGAAGCCAAGGAGATAGGACTTTGACCCGGTCAATGCGGGCGCCCCGAGCGCTCCAGGCGCCCCGGTCAAAGCGGATCCAGAGGATAGACACTGACCGAGAGCTCTGCGGATCAGAGGCCACGTGGGGGGCGCCCCCGACGTCCCGGGCGCCCCCAGGCCCTATATAAAGGGCCTTCGACCAAGGCTTCAGAACAACTGTTCTCTCAACGGCCCAAAGATCTTCTATGCTCTTGCCTTGCTCCGGAAACACTCCAACTCGAGCCGACGACGTCCCGCTGCCCCGAAAGAGTCAATCCACTCCGGACGTCGGTAACGAAGATCGAATGTTTTATTATTATTGTTAGTGCACTTACTTGTAATAAATTATTGTAAACTGATTTGCGCGTATATAGAATTGCCCAAAGTAAACGGTCAACAACCGTGGGCCTTGGAGTAGGAGTTGACACAGGCTCCGAACCAAGTAAATCGACTGTGTCTTTGTGCTGTGATTGTTTTATTTTATTTCCGCTGCGTACGTGCTCTTTACGAAAATCCGAACGATTTCCGATATTCACCCACCCTCTATCGGTTTTCACGATCCAACAAGTGGTATCAGAGCCACGATCTATAATTTTATAAGACAAACCATGCACGGTTTATTTTATAATTTTGAACCAAATAATTTGGTTCTTCCCTCTTATTGTGGCCGGCCAAACAAAGAGGGTGGGGACCCTCTTTGGCCGGCCAAACCCAAGCCACGATCTCACGAATTAAACTCATTTAATTCGTTCAATAAGTCTTCAAAAGACTTAGCCATTTTATGCTTCCGATGCGTCTCTGAAAAATTCAGATTCGACTTATCTCTCTTGATTGGAAAATCCAATTTTCAACTCGTTTTAAATCCCTCGGACTACTCGTAGTGCGTGTGACTAAATAGGCTTTCGATTTATGTTGGTCGTCTATAATTAACCAATTATAGAACGATCATGAGTGGCACCTAGTAGTACATCATGATCCCCAATTAATCGAAAGATCAACGATTGACCTCAGAAACTATTCTGGAACCCTTCAGCAGCTTTAATGAATCGTGCCTCATTCCCTTCACCATCATATACCCACTTGGTTCAGGACACGGTCTATGTGTGTCAGTCCCCACTAGGCTGACTATGTCACACCTAGCCCAAGTAACGTTCTCTCGTCCAATGGATTCTAATTACTCTCATGTATTTAAGAGATTCATACTCTGAACATGTCATGCTCTGGCCAGAGGCTTCGAGTAACAATCCGACGATAGGCCTTGGGTATACATCCCCTCGCAAGGAGTGGTGAATTCTTTATAGGTTGTTCAAACATCTTCGGACACTTCGGCTTATACCCAACCATCCTGGGTCCACACCTCTTTGGAGATGCTTGCTTAAGATGTCAAAGTATAAGTCTTCATGACCAAGATGACTTGAACACCACAAGTGATCAAAGGAACATCGCACTTAAGCTGCAATAAGAACTTCATTGACATATCTATATGTAGATTACCATATGAAGTCTTACAGCTAGTCACTCCAATGAACTAGTTCCCTTAACTAGCATTCATGTTTATCTCCGGACATCCCAAATGAGAGTAACTAGAATCCGTAGGTCGAGAAAAACATTGCTTGGGCTAGGTGTGACATAGTCAGCCTAGTGGGGACTTACACACATAGACCGTGTCCTGAACCAAGTGGGTATAAGATGGTGATGGGAATGAGGCACGATTCATTAAAGCTGCTGAAGGGTTCCAGAATAGTTTCTGGGGTCAACCATTGATCTTTCGATTAATTGGGGATCATGATGTACTACTAGGTGCCACTCATGATCGTTCTATAATTGGTTAATTATAGACGGCCAACATAAATCGAAAGCCTATTTAGTCACACGCACTACGAGTAGTCCGAGGGATTTAAAATGAGTTGAAAATTGGATTTTCCAATCAAGAGAGATAAGTCGAATCTGAATTTTTCAGAGACGCATCGGAAGCATAAAATGGCTAAGTCTTTTGAAGACTTATTGAACGAATTAAATGAGTTTAATTCGTGAGATCGTGGCTTGGGTTTGGCCGGCCAAAGAGGATCCCCACCCTCTTTGTTTGGCCGGCCACAATAAGAGGGAAGAACCAAATTGTTTGGTTCAAAATTATAAAATAAACTGCGCGTGGTTTGTCTTATAAAATTATGGATAAAGAAATTTGTATAAAGAAATTTATATAAAGAGATTTATTTATCATGGAAATTAAAATAAACCTTGGAATGGTTTATTTTATTTTATAAAATCAATAATGGATTGATTTACCATGATAAAGAAATTTATATAAAGAAATTTTTTCCATAATAAAAGGGGAGACATAGTTATTTTTATTATAAATTAAGTTATAGTAAAAACTTGGCATAACGGAATAATTCATAGAAAAATTTATAAGATAAATTTCTTATGAAAAATTTATTCCGTTAAGAGGAGACTTGGCGATTAAGAGGCTACTATATAAAGGTACCAAGGCAAGGCTTGGAAATTAATCTAAGAGATTTAGAAATAAGCCCTCTCTCTCTCTCCTTCTCTCCCTCTCCCTCCTCTAGTGCCGCCGGCCCTAAAAGGAGGACCTCTTTGTTGCCGTGAGCTTCATCCACCTAGCAGCTGCCGAAGAAGAAGAAGAAGCGGGTGCAACTCCTTCCTTCCTCCCGGAATCTTGATTCCGTTCTTCGTTTGGTGGTTAGTCTTCCCATCTCTCTCTTGGTATTCTTGTCGTGCCTTTGGTGAATCTAGTAGTTCTTGTCGGTACGAAACTCGTGGCTTTGCGAAGTCATCCCGAAGAAAACTCGGCGTGGACGCGAATAGAGGCGGAGCTTCCAAGGGACGCTTACGGTTGGATCTCATCCCTTCCTTCAAGTTATGCGAGGTATTAAGTAAATTAGTTTACTCTCTGCAAAATTTTAATAATGATCATGTCTACACAATATAAGGTTGCATGCTTAGATGTGTGGTTAAATAATTTAGAAAATTATTTATGCTAAATCTTCCGCTGCACGTAATAAATTTTAAAATTACGAACCCGCATCCATGTCAACATGCACCCGGTCCCAACAGTCTCGACCTACTAGGGTAAGGACAGCTTCATCGGTAGTCCCCAAACCGTGGACAACTTCATCGGTAGTCCAGAACCATGGACTGCTTCATCCGTAGTCCAGAACTGTGGACCTTACTTAGGTCCGATTCAAGCCCATTCATAAAATAAAATACTTTCACATGCTTCTTTATTCATAAACATACAGAGCATAATCATTCATTCTTAATACTTAACATCATCATTATGCCTTGAAGGCATGAACCTTATCTTCGTTCATCATTTTCATTCCATATCATCATTATGCCTCGAAGGCATGAAGTTTAACTTCATTCATCATTTTCAGTCATAAACATGACATGCATACATAATTATGTCCTAAGGTATAAACATCATCCTAGTTCATAAAGCATGCCGTGTTCATGGCATACTACAGTATTTAGGGTCATAGCATTCATCATAAACTATACATAGACCTTCGCACACATATTCTACATACATTATTCTATTCAACCTACTCCTACATCACATATGTTCATGGTATTTGATCTATAATATTCATGAATAAAACATCACACATAACCTAAAGATACCAAAAAATCATGTCACATAACACATAAAACTAGGGTTTTAGTAACATAAGGATCCATACATCATGCTTAACCATATACTTACATCATTGTAACCTAACAACAAGTATCCTTGAGACCTTACCCCAATCCAAGCCCTAGGTCATGGTCTTGGCCAAAACCCTAAGGAACCCTAGGTCCATGGAAAAATTCATATAGGTCACAAATAACGTCCATACAAACATACAATGCCATAGAAAACATTTGATCCCATAGTTAAAGTTAACCCTAATCCCTTAGCCCTAGATTAGCCCTTGGCCGAAACCTAAAGGCCCATGAAATTCATAGAAAAATTATTATAAAACCCAATCACTATCCATCATGTCATAGGGGAAACAAATTAAACATGTTGAATGGTTAGATCAAGTTCCATCCATGGGTTAGGGGTCTTGGCCGAAACTTATAGGAGCCATTAAGCATGTAAAAATTCACATGAATCACCACTAACATCACTTACATCATAAGGAGACATAAGAACCATCATTAGAGAGTTAAAACTAGTCCTAGCCATGGAAACATGAAGGTGGCCGAACCCTAGAAGTCCTCTTTCAAGGATTTCTCAACTTAGATCTCAAACAAAACATAGATCATAACCATATCAAGGAAAACCATTACACCACAGGTGAGGGAGTCTTACCTTCCTTGATCTTGCTTATAAACCTTGAATAGAAAATAACAAGAAAACCCCCTTGTCTCTAAACTTCTCCTTAGCCCCTTGTATCCTTGTAGAGGGCCTTAGATCTTCAAGATGGAGTCTTATGTGAACTTTTCCCAAGGAAAGATCCCCCTTGGGGTTTCGGCTAGAATGAGGAAGGAGGAGGGAGAAGGGTGGACTTGGTGGAAGAAGGAAAGTAACTCCCATGCCACCTCTTTATACCACATTAAGGAGGGCAAGTGAAGAGTCATGGTGTCTCTTCCTTTGATGACTCTTCATTTTCCCTAAGCCTTAACCAAAATCCATTTCATCCTCTACTAGCACTCCCTTGCTAGGTGAATTGGTTAGTACATGCATGGTGGTACCATAGGTCTAAGGTTCAATCCTTGATGCATGCACTTTATTTTTTGTTTATTTTATTTTATTTTATTTTTATATTATTTTCGAAAATTCCCTTAAAACTCACCCATAATCATTCTAATATTCCTCATTAAAATCCATTTATATTTATATTAAATTTTACCGAAAATCTACTAATAACCATGGTACTAACAAGCCATATAAGGCCCATTAGTACTTAGTTTCTCAATTTAAATGAGAAAATCATGGATTTCTAGGCTAAGGTTCGTGCTAATATCTCCAGGTCCCTCGGAAAATTATCTAGACATGATCAATATTTTAAAGAAAATATTGAGAAGATTTTCCGGGTCGTTACACTGACTTAGATAGAACCATGTTCAGAATGTACGTAGCTGTATCTAGAGCATATCCCCCGAATGAATCAGTGGATCAGAATAGCTCATCATTGACCTAACCATTTCCATAAGATCCTATTCCTTCTTTCTGTAACTCCGTTCTATTGGGGCGTACTGGGTGCAGTTAGATGCGACTGGATCCCAGCTTCTAATAAGTATGTCCTAAATGTAAGTACCCTGGTTGATTTTGATGTGATCAACCGATTTAAGTTAGGTCCTGGTATGTTTAATCCCTCTGCTAAGTGTGCAGGAGCTTAGGTACAGAGGAAGTCGAGCGCAAGACGTAGCGGACGAGAAGGATTGTGCGGGGAAGTGAGCCGACGGGCTGGGTACAATCCGAGGGACGCGGAAGCTGCGGAAGAGTACGCCGGTGGATCGAGAAGGACGTACGCGACGCCCAAGGGACGGGAAACCGGGAGGAAGCACGCTCGAGGGGCAAAAGGCTGGAGTCGGGTTTGGGTGAGCCTAACTCCGGTTGGCCGGAAATCACCCAGAAGATGAACCAAAAGACTGGTCAGTTTGACCAAGTCAAACCAGGCACCTGAAACAAAAAGAATTTTATTTGCTGTTGTGAAGATTCGAACCAGCAACCTCACCTTCGTATATCACCAGCCTTACCCACTGAGATAAGGTAGAGATGTGATTGAAGTTGTTACGAGCAGATGATAAAGTTATTTATCTGTTGCGAGCAGAAGATAAAGTTATCTCTTAAAGGATAACTTTATCCTTTAATCAGATCCAATGGATGTAGTTTAATCCCATCCAATATCAACCATCCAGATTACATCCAAGGATAACGGTCAAGAGAAAATTCCTCAACAATCAACAATCCAGATTTATTCTCTTAGGCTATAAATAGGCTTAGAGTTTCATCCTTTTCATTCAATCATTTTCATTCAATCTTGTAAACTCTCTAAAAGTCTAGCGTGCTATTTTTGTAAGGCTTCTCCGCCACAAGGAGATTTTTATTGAGCATCCACTGCCCTTGGAAGCAATGTTCTTAGTTGTGACCAAGTTTCTTTTTTTAAAGACGAGTGCCTCCACTTTCATAATTTTTTTTCGTCTATTCACCCCCTCTAGCCGGTCCAACCTGGTTCAACACTAAACTCTCCAAAGAGGTACTCACCACCACGATCTGATCGAAGTGTCTTGATACCTTTTCCTTGACGCTTCTCCACATCAGCCTTGAATTCTTTGAACTTGTCAAAGCATTCAGACTTGCGGCACATCAGGTAAACGTATCCATACCTTGAATAATCGTCAATGAAAGTGACGAAATATTCAAAGGCGCCTCTAGCCTGGATTGACATAGGACCACACAAATCAGAATGTATTAGTTCTAACACATCTTTGGCCCAATACCCCTTAGCCTTGAAAGACCTCTTAGTCATCTTACCTTCCAAGCAAGATTCATAGGTCGGGAGATCCTCCACCACCAATGAACCCAGGGGCCCATCGACTATCAACCTCTGAATTCTACTAAGGTTAATAAGACCAAGCCTAAGGTGCCAAAGATACATCTTATTCATCCTAGAAGGCTCCTTTCTCTGATTTAAGTTAGATGATGAGCTATTTGCTTCCGTTTGCATCGTGGGAGTTATTGGTTCTAGAGTATACAGATTGCCGACAATTGTACCCGAATAGATAATCTCTCTATTTCTTTTAATAACAACTTTATTATCAAAAACAACAGAATATCTATCCTTTATCAACTTAAAAACTGAAATTAAATTCTTTCTAAATGAGAGTACATAAAGGCAATCTCTCAGAACTAACAATTTATTTTTCTCATAAGATAAATAATAGACTCTCACTACAACTTCTGCTACTTTCGTACCATCGCCCTTGTTGACCATGATTTCTCTCTCAGCCAGCCGTCAGGTTTCCTGGAACCGCTACAGAGTGTTGCAGACATGGTCAGTGGCTCCTGTATCTAGGCACCAAGTACTGGTAGATTGCACCGCTAAACATGTTTCAATGACTAAAGCCGAAGAAATACCTTTGTCTTGTCGATGGGGACAGTCCGCTCTCCAGTGCCCAATTTACTTGCACGTAAAGCACTTGCCTTTCGGCTTCTTCACGCTAGTCCGGGGTCCCTGCGATGTGCTGCCTCTTGAACCCTCCTTGTTTCTTCTTCTTCCTGCCTTTCGGTACAGAAGAAGAAACTCTTTGAGTTACTAAAGCCTGCGAGTTCTGACGAAAGAGGCCCTCTGCCGCCTGGAGTTCTCCTAGCAGTTCACCCAACATATAATCCCTTTTGTTCATATTATAGTTGAGCATGAACTGCTCAAAACACCTAGGCAGAGACTGGAGTATAATATCGACTTGGGATTCCCCGTCGATCTATGCTCCCAGTACCTCAATCTCATTGAGGTGAGCCATCATTTTTAGGACATGATCCCTTACGGGTGTCCCTTCAACCATAGTGGTTGTCATCAGACTCTTCATCACGGACTGCCTAGCAGCTCAACCTTGGTGCCCGAAGAGATCTTTGAGATTCAGCATCATGTCACTAGCAGTGTGTTGGGACCGGGTGCATGTTGACAAGGATACGAGTTCGTAAAATTTAAAATTTTTACGTGCAGCGGAAGAGTTTGCATAAAATAATTTCCTAAATTATTTTAACTTCGTATCTAGCATGCAACCTTATAGTGTGTTGTCATAATCATAAAATAAAACTTTGCGGAAAAGTAAACTAATTTACTTTATACCTTTCGTAACTCGAAGAAAGGGACGAGATCCAACCGTAGCGTCCCTTGGAAGCTTCGCCTCTATTCGCGTCCACGCCGAGTTCTCTTCGGGATGACTTCGCAAAGTCACGAGTTTTGTGCCGACAAGAACTACTAGATTCTCTATGGGCACAACTTAGAAGAACAAGAGAAAAATTAGGAAACTAACCAACGAAGTAACGGAATCGAATTCCGAGAAGAGAGGAGTCGCTATCCGCTTCTTCTTCTTCTTGTTCGGGTTCTCCTTCTTCTTGATTGCTCACGCCAACTTCAAAGGGGGGAAGTTGTTTGGTGCACCGGCCCTAAACCACTAGGGTGGGCGCCGGCCCTAGGCAAGAGAGGGAGAGGGAGAGGAGAAGAGATTAAGAGAGAGAGGGAGAGAATAATTAATCTCTTGATTGGGAATAAGGGCTAGCCTTTGGTTCCTTTATATAGTAGCAACTCCTTTGCTAAGTCTCCCTCTAAACCGAATTAACGGAATTAACGGAATTAGTTATAAGAAATTTATCTTATAAATTTTCTTATTAATTATTCCGTTTAAACCGAGTCTTTATTATAAACTAATTTATAATAAAACTAATTCTTCTTCTCTTTAAATTATGGAATAAATTTTTATAAGAAATTTATAAACTTTCTTATTATGAAAAAATCAATTCATAATTGATTTTATAAAATTAAAATAAACCAATTCATGGATTATTTTAATCTTCCATAAAAGAATAAATTTCTATAAATTTTATTTATATAAATTTCTTTATACAAATTTATTTATCCATAATTTATAAAATAAATCGCACTAGATTTATTTTATTAATTAAACCAAAATTAATTGGTTTTCTCCTCTTATTGTGGCCGGCCACCAAAGGGGGTTTTGGCACCCTCTTTGGCCGGCCAAACCAACCCGAACCGCCGCGAATTAAACTCATTTAATTCGCCCAAAAAGCCTTCAAAAGACTTAACCATTTTTAGCTTCCATTGCGCCTCTGACTAACTCAGATTCGACTTATTTCTCTTGATCGGAAAATCCAATTTTCAACTCATTTTAAATCCCTCGGATTACTCGTAGTGCGTGTGATTAAATAGGCTTTCGATTTATGTGGGCCGTCTATAATTAACTAATTATAGAACGATCATGAGTGGCACCTAGTAGTACATCATGATCCCCAATTAATCGAAAGATCAACGGTTTGACCTCAGAAGAAATTATTCTGAAACCCTTCAGCAGCTCTAATGAATCGTGCCCCATTCCTTTCACCACCTTATACCCACTTGGTTCAGGACACGGTCTATGGTGTCAGTCCCCACTAGGATGACTACGTCACACCTAGCCCAAGTAGTGTCTTTCTCGTCCTTTGGATTTCTAATTACTCTCATGTAAGAGACTCGCACTCTAAACATGATATACTCTGGCCAGAGGTTTTGAGTAACAATCCGACGATAGGCCTGGGTATACATCTCCTCGCAAGG
This sequence comes from Boesenbergia rotunda, assembly GCA_024364735.1. Classification (NCBI taxonomy): domain Eukaryota; kingdom Viridiplantae; phylum Streptophyta; class Magnoliopsida; order Zingiberales; family Zingiberaceae; genus Boesenbergia; species Boesenbergia rotunda. Next base: position 1,155,504 of record JAGFNQ010005854.1, on the reverse strand, counting down.
AGTGGTGAATCCTTTGTAGGCTGTTCAAACATCTTCGGGCACTTCGGCTCATACCCAATTATCCTGGGTCCACACCTCCTTGGAGATGCTTACTTAAGATGTTAAAGTATAAGTCTCCATGACTAAGATGACTTGAACACCGCAAGTCAAAGGAACATCGCACTTAAGCTGCAGTAAGAACTTCATTGACATATCTTTATAGATAACGATATGAAGTTTTACAGCTAGTCACTCCAATGAACTAGTTCCCTTAACTAGCATCCATGTTTATCTCCGGACATCCCAATGTCACCAGCCAGTGAAAATCAGCTGATTAGAGAATAACCCATGCTAGTCTCAACAGAATTGATAGTGTCCGTTTTTATCAATTCATCGACTAGGGATAATTTCAATACTTTACAATTGCACATTAGAGATAATCACTAGTTGTGATCCCATCACAAATTCTCTTATGCTGTGAGTTGTATTGCGGACATTCAGTAGATGAGTTTAAGATCCCAATCAAATACACAAAACATGTATACTCAAATAGTGAATTATCATTTATTAATATAAATGTTTACATCATAAGGCGATTGCCTTAGGACACTTCTCTCATATCACTAACACAGTGGCCACGACCTGATGCTGATGTTGCAGCACATTCATCATTGATGCCAGAATGTTGCACCGCGTCATCTCATCCGCCTTGACCCACTTCTTGTAATGTTGTTTCAACTTTTCACCAGAGTCCTTTCTAGGCCTTTCCGGACATTCCTCGAAGAGCACAAAGTTGTACTTCTCAATAGTGAGGACAATGTTAAGGTTCCTCTTCCAGTCTATGTGATTTGGTCTAGTAAGTTTTTTTCTTTAAGGATGGTAGCTAGTGGGTTAAATGCCATTATGAAAAACCTGAGAATCACAACATACACTACTTTAAAAACGAAAATAAATTGATTCCTCAAAATAATTAATTTTCAAAATCAACCAACATCTCAAACACCAAGAATTTACATGCCACGATAGTGTGGACGTATACAAACCCTACATTCATTCGAGAAGGTTTTACCATTAATCTTACTATCTTGTCAACCTAACTTTTTGACAAGTAAGACTAATAGTTGGCCAACTTCGGTTCTACAAATTATTAGTAGTGACTCCGTTGGGGAGGATACTAATAATTGTATCTAAGTGTCTACCATTGCACGATACTAAGAGAATTATCTAGGATTATGTGCCTTCCGTTGGGAAGTACATACACTCTTCAATAATCCTCTATAATCTTTTATAATCTTGTGATCCATAGAACAAGCCTATCCATTATGGAGGAAGGCACTCAGAGCCAACGCGCGGGATTGTTTTCATCACATATCAGATTACAATGGAGGTCGTGGGACCCTTAGGGTCTCTCTCCCACTAAGTAATTTATTTCGAGGAATTTTAACTTAGCACAACCACACAACCAAGCACATAACCAAACATATGAAAAATGCAGAAAATCCTAGATTTTCCAACTTTCATGGCCCTTGGTCTCTAATGTGCCTCCAGTTGTGTTGTCACTTCGTCCGCTCCTCCCTTCCTTCTGCGCAAGCTACCTTGAGGGATCTCCGAGCCGAAATTACTTAGCTAATTATTTACATCATCGATCCTATACTCCACGAAGGAGTGTACATGAAAACTAGACCGAAAGTAAAATAAAAAGCTCGGCTAAACATGTGGCGTATTTAATTACAAAAATTGAATACATAGCTTTGTCAACCCCGAGGATTAATTGATTACAAAAATTTGCATAACCATCACACAATCATTATTTGGCCATGAAGTTGGAATCTCGTGCCTGCAACACAAAGTTAGCCTATGCACATCCAGGCATCATCCAGCAAAATAAAATGTATGAAAATGTAAAAATTAACCAATCCTAAACACACGAAGCAGGAAACCTCAACTGTGATACCAATTGATGGGTATGGCTTGGCGGGTTTCCTAAGTGAATACTTTGTCGATCTGAGAGATATCTCCATGTCTACGGATTAAAAATTAATCCGAATGGAGACCCATCTCCCTACGACCGTCTCGTGCTATATCGAATGATCCAAATCACAACTCGGCCAATTACCAAATTCGGCCTTGTGATTTACTTGACCGTTCGAACTCGGAAAAGGCGAAGAGTTGATCGCCGGCTTTTATGTTCATGGTCGGGGTCCAATTAGTTAATTAACAACTATGATACGAAATCAAATTAATAAACTAACACAAATAAAATGACGAGGTTAGTGATCATAGCACAAAATAAACAAAAGGTTAATCAACGGAGCAAGGAAAGAGATATACCTTTCCGATCACCTCGCGGTCTTCTACCTTATGTCCCTCCCTTCGCGGGCGTCGTGTTGGCAATGATCTACCATGAACTGAGATCACTGAGGCTATCCAAACGAGCTCTTCCCTTGTCTTGGCCAAAATCTAAAACCCTAGCCACTAGGGTTTTTGCGCCGCAAGCCCCACCTCCTCTCCCTTAGCGCCGCCAACCGCCGGAGCCGCCCAAAAGCCCTCCGGACCAACTACACACCATGAGAGGAAGGAGAAGTAGATGATGGAGAAGAAGGAGATCCTTCTCCCTTACCCAATGCTTGCCGAAACCCCTCCTCACCTTCAACCTAGCGCCGTCGCCGCAAGCCTCCTTGCGCCACTCTCCGCCGGCCGCCGACCCTTCTCCCTTCACGGCCGAGCACCACAAAATGAAGAAGACCCTTTTTCCTTGTCTATGTTGGCCTTCGACAGATGATGGTGAAGAAGAGAAGAAGAAAAGAGGGAAGGAGCTCCCTCTTGTTCCCTTGCGCCGACCTTGACCTAGGAGTGGGGAGGGAAGGAGAGAAAAGGGAGTGGCCTTGGGTGAGTTGTCTTGGATCAAGCCTTGGTTTCATGATCTCCTTGGGTATATATAGGTCTAAGGTAGGGACCAAGAGGAGGAGTTGGATCTTGGCCCACCAATGGATCTAAACCTGATCCATTAATTAAGATCCATTCCACTAAAGGATCTTAATTGAACTTCCTCACCAACCCCCATATTTTCATATGGGATCCACATATTATGAGTCATCCATCCCCCCGTGTTTAAGATCTCGATTGCCTGTTAATTAATTTAAATTACTGACAATTCAAATTAATTAACCTCTGAGTCCTTGACTAGTACTACTCTACCTTATCAACATGCCGGATCAAATCCACCTGCAGGATTTAGCATGATGAACATTTCGAGCTCATCAAGGGGGAATCATCAACCCGACTCACCAAGACACGGATTTTGTCAATAATCAATGGCACATCATATTATTAATATTATCTCCCAACTTACATGGCCTATCGATCTAACTGAATAGATCTCGCCCATTGGTAAATCAAAGAAATAATAGTTAATAATATATATCTGTTATTATATCAGGATTAAGGGATCGTACTCCATAATATAATCTTGAGGTCCTATCCAATTATCGAGTCAGTACAAATTGGATAACCTCGGGTTTTGGTCCTGCTCAATGTACTTAAAGTACACTAGTGTAATTCTATGGTCATGACCAACCACACCTAATTATACTACAACTATTCTTATGGGTTGTCTAATTCCATCTCAGTTTTGAGCCTCTTATTTATACTAAGCATGGAACTGATAATATGATCTTCCATGTGACACCACACACCATGTTATCTATAATGCAAAGTAATTGGACTTCATGCATGTACTAATATAAACAGGCACCTAATGTAGTGGTGATTCTCTTTTCATAATAAAGATGTCCATATAAAGAAATTCATGTCTTTCAATATACACATCTTACAATCTCCCACTTATACATAAAGACATTGAAGCTCTCTTACAGTTATACATCTGACTCCCATATCCTCCACATGCCTATCAAAAGCTCTAGCTGGAAGACCTTTAGTGAAAGGATCTGCCAGGTTGTCCTCTGATGCAATCTTGGCAACAACCACTTCTCCTTGCTTTACAATTTCTCGTATCAGGTGGTACTTGCGCTCTATGTGTTTACTCGTCTTATGGGCTAATGGTTCCTTCAGTTTGCAACTGCACCACTGTTATCACAAATGATTGTGATAGATCTGGGCAAACCAGGAATCACATCCAAGTCCATGATGAAGTTTCTGAGTCATACAACTTCCATGGCAGCCTCTGAGGCTGCCACATATTCTGCTTCCATGGTGGAGTCCGCCATGCATTTCTGCTTGACACTCCTGTAAACAATGGCTCCACCTCCTAAAGGAAACACAAACCCCGAGATGACTTACTCTTGTTCCTATCTGACTAGAAATTATGTCTGTACAATCCCTAGACCGTCTTAGGTATTTTAATATATGCTTTACCACAGTCCAATGTCCCTGTCCAGGGTTACTCTAATATCTGCTAACCATGCCCACGCCAAAACAGATGTCAGGTCTCGTGTACAACATGGCATACATGAGGCTTCCTACTGCCGTAGCATAAGGAATCACCTTCATTTCCTCTATCTCCTTTGATATTTTCGGACATATCTCCTTAGATAGAGGAACTCCATGCTTGAAGGGTATGAAACCTTTCTTGGAGTTTTCCATGCTAAAACGAGACAAGACGGTGTCTACATATGAAGCTTGGGATAAGCACAACATCCTTTTCTGGCAATCCCTTATGACTTTGATCCCAAGGATGTGTCCCGCTTCTTCCAAGTCCTTCATATCAAACTGCTTTGATAGCCAGACCCTTATGTCTAATAACACTTTGACATTGTTGCCAATTAACAAAATGTCATCTATGAAAAGTACAAGAAACACCACGACATTTCTGTCACATCTTTTGTATACACACGACTCATCCGGGTTTTGAGTAAATCCATATGGACGGATTACTTCATCAAAGCGGATGTTCCAAGATCTCGAAGCTTGCTTCAATCCATAGATAGATCGATTATGCTTGCACACTAGATGCTCTTTGCCCTTTGCAATGAACCCTTCTGGTTGCTGCATGTAGATGGTCTCCTCAAGGCTTCCGTTAAGGAAAGTCATCTTGACGTCCATCTGCCATACCTCATAATCCATATGAGCTGCAATAGATAAGAGAATCCGAATCGACTTAAGTATGACTACCGGTGAAAAGGTCTCCTCATAATCGATACTCTATTTCTGAGTGTACCCTTTCGCAACAAACCTTGCTTTGAAGGTCTTAACCTTCCCATCTGATCCTCTCTTTCTCTTGTAGATCCACTTGCATCCAATGGCTTTTACACCATCAGGTGGATCTACTAACTCCCAGACCTGATTAGAATCCATAGATTCTATCTCAGTGATCATTGCCCTTTGCCAAGAATCTACATCCCGATCTTGGAGGGCCTTGCCATAGGTCCAGGGATTCGGCTCATGTTTACCAGAGACCAAGTCCGAAGACTCTCCCAAAAACATGAACCTCTCAGGTTGTCTGACAACCTTCCCACTGCGACGAGGCACCACTTGTGTATCCTCAGTGACACGCGGTGTAGTGACTTATGGTGTATCCTCTTGTACAATTGGTTCTAAGGTCGGACCGTCCCCACATAACTCTTCAAGCACTAGTCTACTCTTCGGCTTATGGTTCATCACATAGTCTTCTTCTAAGAATCTGGCATTCGTGATAATGATTACCATCTCATCATTAGGACTATAGAACATACCACCATTCGTTCCCTTAGGATAGCCAACAAACAAACGTGCTTCCGTTCGAGATTCGAACTTATCAGTATCTCCCTTTAGCACATGTGCTGGACTACTCCAAATCTGAATATGTCCTAGACTAGGCTTTCGCCCAGTCCACAATTCTATGGGAGTAGAAGGGACTGACTTAGATTGAACCATGTTCGCAGCTGTATCTTAGCATAACCCCAGAACAAATCAGGTAGACCAGAATAGCTAATCATTGACCTAACCATTCCCATTAGAGTCCTATTCCTTCTTTCTGAAACTCCGTTCTGTTGCGGCGTACCGAGTGCAGTTCGTTGCGACTGGATCCCAACTTTTGATAAGTATGTCCTAAACTCTCCAAAGAGGTATTCGCCACCACAATCTGATCGCAGTGTCTTGATACCTTTTCCTTGATGCTTCTCCACATCAGCCTTGAATTCTTTGAACTTGTCAAAGCATTCAGACTTGCGGCACATCAGGTAAACATATCCATACCTTGAATAATCGTCAATGAAAGTGACAAAATATTCAAAACCGCCTCTAGCCTGGATTGACATAGGACCACACAAATCAGAATGTATCAGTTCTAACACATCTTTGTCCCTATACCCTTTGGCCTTGAAAGACCTCTTGGTCATCATACCTTCCAAGCAAGATTCACAGGTCGGGAGATCCTCCACCACCAATGAACCCAGGGGCCCATCGGCTATCAACTTCTGAATCCTACTAAGGTTAATATGACCAAGCCTAAGGTGCCAAAGATAAGTCTTATTCATCCTAGAAGGCTCCTTTCTCTTATTAAGATAGATGATGAGCTATTTGCTTCAGTTTGCATCGTGGGAGTTATTAGTTCTACAGTATACAGATTGCCAACCATTGTAGCCGAATAGATAATCTCTCTATTTCTTTTAATAACAAATTTATTATCAAAAGCAATATAATATCCATCCTTTATCAACTTAGAAACTGAAATTAAATTCTTTCTAAATGAGGGTATATAAAGGCAATCTCTCAGAACTAACAATTTATTTTTCTCATATGATAAATAAAAGACTCCCACTACAACTTCTGCTACTTCCGTAGCATCGCCCTTGTAGACGATGATTTCTCTCTCAGCCAGCCGTCGGGTTTCCTAGAACCGCTGCAGAGTGTTGTAGACATGGTCAGTGGCTCCTGTATCTAGGCACCAGGTACTGGTAGATAGCACCGCTAAACATGTTTCAATAACTAAAGCCGAAGAAATACCTTTGTCTTGTCGATGGGGACAGTCCGCCTTCTAGTGCCAAATTTGCTTGCATGTGAAGCACTTGCCTTTCGGCTTCTTCATGCTAGTCTGGAGACCCTGCGATGCTGCTGCCTTCATGAACCCTCCTTGTTTCTTCTTCTTCCTGCCTTTCGGTACAGAAGAAGAAACCCTTTGAGTTACTAAGGCCTGCGAGTTCTGATGAAAGAGGCCCTCTGCCGCCTGGAGTTCTCCTAGCAGTTCACCCAACGTATAATCCCTTTTGTTCATATTATAGTTGAGCTTGAACTGCTCAAAACTCCTAGGCAGAGACTGGAGTATAATATCGACTTGGGATTCCCCCTCGATCTGTGCTCCTAGTAGCTCAATCTCATTGAGGTGAGCCATCATTTTTAGTACATGATCCCTTACGGGTGTCACTTCGACCATAGTGGTCGTCATCAGACTCGTCATTGCGGACTGCCTAGTAGCTCGACCTTGGTGCCCGAAGTGATCTTTGAGATTTAGCATCATGTCACTTGCAGTGGCCACGCCCTGATGCTGATGTTGCAGCACATTCTTCATCGATGCCAGAATGTAGTACCGAGGCATCTCATCCGCCTTGACCCACTTCTTGTAATGTTGTTTCAACTCTTCACCAGAGTCCTCTCTAGGCCTTTCTGGACATTCCTCCAAGAGCACAAATTTGTACTCCTCAGCAGTGAGGACAATGTTAAGGTTCCTCTTCCAGTCTATGTGATTTGGTCTAGTAAGTTTATTTTCTTTAAGGATGCTAGCTAGTGGGTTAAAGGCCATTATGAAAAACTTGAGAATCACAACATACACTACTTTAGAAATCGAAAATAAATAGATTCTTCAAAACAATTTCTTTTCGAAAACAACCAACATCTCAAACACCAAGAATTTGCATGCCACGATAGTGTGGACGTATACAAACCCTACATTCATTCGAGAGGGTTTTACCCATTAATCTTACTGTCTTGTCAACCTAACTTTTTGACAAGTAAGACTAATAGTTGTTCAACTTCGGTCCTACAAATTATTAGCAGTGACTCCGTTGGGAGGATACTAATAATTGTATCTAAGTGTCTACCATTGCACGACACTAAGAGAATTATCTAGGATTATGTGCCTTCCGTTGGGGAAATACACACACTCTTCAATAATCCTCTATAATCTTTTATAATCTTGTGATCCATAGAACAAGCCTATCTATTATGGAGGAAGGCACTCAGAGCCAACGCGCGGGCTTGTTCGCATCACATATCAGATTGCAATGGAGGTCGTGGGACCCTTAGGGTCTCTCTCCCACTAAGTAATTTATTTCGAGGAATTTTAACTTAGCACAACCACACAACCAAGCACATAACCAAACATATGAAAAATGCAGAATATCCTAGATTTTCCAACTTTCATGGCCCTTGTTCTCTAATGTGCCTCCAGTTGTGTCGTCACTTCGTCCGCTCCTCCCTTCCTTCTGCGCAAGCTACCTTGAGGGATCTCCGAGCCGAAATTACTTAGCTAATTATTTACATCATCGATCCTATACTCCACGAAGGAGTGTACATGAAAACTAGATTGAAAGTAAAATAAAAAGCTCGGCTAAACATGTGGCGTATTTAATTACAAAAATTAAATACCTAGCCTTGTCAACCCCGAGGATTAATTGATTACAAAAATTTGCATAACCATCACACAATCATTATTTAGCCATGAAGTTGGAATCTCGTGCCTGCAACACAAAGTTAGCCTACGCACATCCACGCATCATCCAGCAAAATAAAATGTATGAAAATGTAAAAATTAACCAATCCTAAACACACAAAGCAGGAAACCTCAGCTGTGATACCTATTGTTGGGTATGGCTTGGCCGGTTTCCTAAGCAAATACTTGGTCGATCTGAGAGATCTCTCCATGTCTACGGATTAAAAATTAATCCGAATGAAGACCCATCTCCCTACGACCGTCTCGTGCCGTATCGAACGATCCAAATCACAACTTGGCCAATTACCAAAATCGGCCTTGTGATTTGCTTAACCGTTCGAACGCGGAAAAGGCCACGAGTTGATCGCCGGCTTTTGTCTTTTTGGTCGGGGTCCAGTTAGTTAATTAACAACTATGATACGAAATCAAATTAATAAACTAACACACATAAAATGTGAGGTTAGTGATCATAGCACAAAATAAACATAAGGTTAATCAACGGAGCATGGAAACAGATATACCTTTCCGATCACCTCGCGGTCTTCTACCTTATGTCCCTCCCTTTGCGGATGTCGTGTGGGCGATGAGCTACTGCGAACCAAGATCACCGAGGCAATACAAATGAGGTCCTCCCTTGGCTTGGCCAAAATCTAAAACCCTAGCCACTAGGGTTTTTGCGCCGCAAGCCCCACCTCCTCTCCCTTAGCCAATGCTGGTCGAAACCCCTCCTCACCATCAACCTAGCGCCGCCGCCGCAAGCCTCCTTACGCCACTCTCCGCCGACCACTGACCCTTCTCCCTTCACCACCGAGCACCACAAAAGGAAGAAGACCCTTCTTCCTTGTCTATGATGGCCTTGGATAGGAGATGGTGAAGAAGAGAAGAAGAAAAGAGGAAGGAGCTCCCTCTTGTTCCCTTGCACCGGCCTTGATCTATGAGAGAGAAGAAGGGAAGGAGAGTAAAGTGAGAGGCCTTCGGTGTGTTGTCTTGGATCAAGCCTTGGTTTCATGATCTCCTTGGGTATATATAGGGCTAAGGTAGGGACCAAGAGGAGGAGTTGGATCTTGGCCCACCAATTGATCTAAATCCGATCCATTAATTAAGATCCATTCCACTAAAGGATCTTAATTGAACTTCCTCACCAACCCCCATATTTTCATATGGGCTCCACATACTACGAATCGTCTATCCCCCCGTGTTTAAGATCTTGAATGCCCGTTAATTAATTTAAATTATTGACAATTCAAATTAATTAACCTCTGAGTCCTTGACTAGTACCACTCGACCTTATCATCATGCCGGATCAAATCCACCTGCAGGGTTTAGCATGATGATCCTTTCGAGCTCATCAAGAGAGCATCATCAACCCAACTCACCAGGACACGGATTCCGTCAATAATCAACGGCACATTATATATTAATATTATCTCCCAACTTACCGGGCCTATCGATCTAACTGAATAGATCTCGCACATTGTTAAATCAAAGAAATAATAGTTAATAATATATGCCCATTATTATATCGGGATTAAGGGATCGTACTCCATAATATAAACTTGAAGTCCTATCCAATTATCGAGTCAGTACAAATTGGATAACCTTGGGTTTTGGTCCTACTCAATGTACTTTAAGTACACTAGTGTAATTCTATGGTCAAGACCAACCACACCTAATTACACTACAACCATTTTCATGGGTTGTCCAATTCCATCTCGGTTGTGAGTCTCTTATTTATACTAAGCAAGGAACTGATAACATGATCTTCGTGTGACACCACACACCATGTTATCTACAATTCAAAGTAATTGGACTTCATGCGTCTATTAATATAAACAGGAACCTAGTGTAGTTGTGATTCTCTTTTCATAATAAAGATGTCCATATAAAGAAATTCATGTCTTTCAGTATACACATCTAATAGGTTCCCAACCCCCCAGGGTTAGTACATCCAAGGCCTAAGCATGAGAAACGCCAGTCCACTAATGGTCTCCTTTTCGGACTTTCCGGAGGTGGAGAAACTCGTCTTACAGTTCACATTTTACAAGCAAAAGATAGTGAAATTAAGCGCATAAATATAAAATCAAACCAAATAGGAAAGTTGACGATCTCGGCCAATCTAGAACTCCGAAGTGCCACACACTTCCTCATGGAGCCTCCATGGTCGCAGAGCTTCGTCTCTAGCACTTTTTTGTCGCTCAGAATGCTTAGAATGTTGTGTCAGTTGTCGTTCTAAGTTGAGGGGTCAAAGCCCCTTTTATAGCTTCTTCTTGGGCGCCTGTGTTGCTATGGGGCGCCTCAGTAGCAGTCAAAAATCCATCCAAACTCGCGAACTTCGCGAAGCTGATAAGAACCTAGTCCAGGGTGCCCAACAGCTTCTTTGGCGCCTGATTCATTCAGGCGCCTGGCATCCAGGGTGCTTGAATGCTTGGGGGTGCCTGTATCCATTCAGGCACCTAGGAGTAGCTTTCCAGGTCGTTTTCTGTGTTTGTTCACCTGCTTTGCCTTCAATTCTAGGTACCTGCAAGATACATAAATATAAGACAAACACATATACAATCTTAGCCTTAACGATTGGTTCTGACTTTGGGTTTCCTGCGAAACCCTAGGTCGAACCGACGCCTATGTTCCCTTCCCGGGGAACGCGCCATCCGCCTACTCCTCTCAGGAGAAGTTTTGCCATCCGGCTCCTCCGGTTGGACTTTTGCCAAGCTTCACTCACCAGGACTTAGTGCATAGCTTCACTCACCAGAACTTCGGTGCCCAACCCTCGACCAGGACTTATTGTCCAATTCCTCGAATCAGGACTTCATGCCCAGTCCGCGACCAAGACTTATTGCCCAAACCTATGTCAGGACTTAGGTGCCCAGCCCTCGGCCAGGACTTATTGCCCAATTCCTCGAATCAGGACTTCGTGCCCAACCCTCGGTCAGATCTTAGGTGCCCAGCCTGCGGCCAAAACTTAGTGCCCAATCCATGATCAGGACTTAGTGCCTAATTCCTCGAACCAGGACTTATTGCGTAGGTTAACTAGGACTTTGTTTTACCTTGAACCGGATTTCTTGACTAATCCTTCCATTGTCTAGTGTATCACTAACATAAGCATATTGTTAAACCTTGAAACACTAGATGAGGCATCACCGATGGACACTGGAAGATGAACTGTCCCCGTCATCAAGACAAAGGTATTTCTTCATGCTTAGTCGTTGAAACATGTTTAGCAATGCTATCTACCAGTACCTGGTGCATAGATACAGGAGTCACTGATCATGTCTGCAATACTCTGCAGGGGTTCCAGGAAACCCGACGGCTTGCTGATGGGGAAATTGTGGTCTACATGGGCAATGCTACGGAGGTGGCAGCAGTTGCAGTGGGAGACATTTATTTATCTTTTGAGAGAAATAAAGTTTTGGTTTTGAGAGATTGCTTATATGTACCCTCTTTTAGAAAGAACTTAGGGTCAGTTTCTAAATTAATAAAGGATGGATATTCTATTGCTTTTAATAACAGAGTTGTTATAAAGAGAAATAGAGAGATTATCTGTTCGGGTACTATAGTTGGCAATCTATACACTCTAGAACCAATAGCTCCCACGATGCAAATAGAGGCCAATAACTCATCATCTAACCTAAATAAGAGAAAGGAACCTCATAAAATGAACTAGACATATCTTTGGCACCTTAGGCTTGGTCATATTAACCTTAGTAGGATTCAGAGGTTGATAGTCGATGGGCCCTTGGGTTCATTGGTGGTGGAAGACTTCCCGACCTATGAGTCTTGCTTGGAAGGTAAGATGACCAAGAGGTCTTTCAAGGCTAAGGGGTATATGGTCAAAGATGTGTTAGAACTAGTTCATTCTGATTTGTGTGGTCCCATGTCCATCCAGGCTGGAGGTGGGTTTAAGTACTTCGTCACTTTCATTGATGATTATTCAAGGTATGGATACATTTACCTGATGCGCCACAAGTCTAAATGCTTTGATAAGTTCAAAGAATTCAAGGCTGATGTGGAGAAACATTGAGGTAAAAGTATCAAGACACTACGATCAGATTGTGGTGGTGAGTACCTCTTTGGGGAATTTAGGACCTACTTATCAGAGGCTGGGATTCAGTCCTAGCTGACTGCACCGCCACGCCCCAAAAGAATGGTGTGGAAGAAAGAAGGAATAGGACTCTTATGGAGATAGTTAGGTCAATGATGAGCTACTCTGAGTTGCCAGATTCATTCTGGGAATATGCTCTGGAAACGACAGCGTACATATTGAACTTGGTTCCATCTAAGTCAATCCCTTCTACTCCCACAAAACTGTGGACTGGGTGCAAGCCTAGTCTAGGACATGTTCAGATTTGGGGTAGTCCAGCACATGTGCTGAAGGGAGATACTGATAAGTTGGAATCTCATACGGAAGTGCGTCTGTTCGTAGGCTATCCTAGAGGGACGAAAGGTGGCCTGTTCTATAGTCCTAAGGATTAGAAGGTAATCGGTTGCACGAATGCCAGATTCTTAGAAGAAGACTATGTGATGAACCACAAGCCCAGGAGTAGACTAGTGCTTGAAGAGTTGAGAGGGGGCATTCAGACCTTTGTACCAACTATACAAGAGGATACACCACAAGTCACTGCACCGCGTGTCATAGAAGATACACAGGTGGTACCTCGTCGCAGTGGGAGGGTTGTTAGACAACCCGAGCAGTTCATGATTTTGGGAGAGTCTTCAGACTTTCTCTCTGGTAAACATGAACCGGATCCCTGGACCTATAACGAGGCCCTCCAAGATAAGGATGCAGATTCTTGGTAAAGGACAGTGAACTCTGAGATAGAATCTATGGATTTTAATCACGTATGGGAGCTAGTAGAACCACCCAATAGTGTAAAAGCTATTGGATGCAAGTGGATCTACAAGAGAAAGAGTGGATCAGACGGGAAGGATGAGACCTTCAAAGCTAGGCTTGTTGCGAAAGGGAATACTCAGAAAGAGGGTATTGATTATGAGGAGACCTTTTCGCCGGTAGTCATGCTTAAGTCTATCCAGATTCTCTTGTCTATTGCCGCTCATATGGACTATGAGGTATGACAGATAGACATCAAGATAGCTTTCCTTAATGGAAGTCTTGAGGAGACCATCTACATAAAGCAACCAGAAGGGTTCATTGCGAAGGGCAAAGAGCATTTAGTGTGCAAGCTTAATCGATCCATTTATGGATTGAAGCAAGCTTCGCGATCTTGGAACATCCACTTTGATGAAGTAATCCAGTCATATGGATTTATTCAAAGCCCAGATGAATCGTGTGTATATAAGAGATGTGACGGAAAAGTAGTGGTGTTTCTTGTACTTTACGTAGATGATATTTTGCTAATTGGTAACAATGTCAAAGTGTTATCAGACGTAAGATTATGGTTGTCCAAACAGTTCAATATGAAGGACTTAGGAGAAGCAGGACACATCCTTGGGATCAAGGTTATAAGGGATCGCCAGAAAAGGATGTTGTGCTTATCTCAAGCTTCATACATAGACACTGTCTTGGCTCGTTTTAGCATGGAAAACTCCAAGAAGGGTTTTCTACCTTTCAGGCATGGAATTCCTCTATCCAAGGAGATGTGTCCGAAAACATCAAAGAGATAGAGAAAATGAAGGCAGTTCCTTATGCATCGGCTGTAGGAAGCCTCATGTATGCCATGTTGTGCACGAGACCAGATAACTGCTTCACTGTCGGCATGGTCAGCAGATATCAGAGTAACCCTGGACAGGGACATTGGACTACGGTAAAGTATATATTAAAATACTTGAGACGGACTAGGGATTATATGCTGGTTTACCGGGCAGACTAATTAGTCCTTGTGGGTTATACGGATTCGGATTTCCAGTCAGATAGGGACAAGAGGAAGTCTATCTCGGGGTTATGTTTACTTTAGGAGGTGGAGCCATTGTTTGGAGGAGTGTCAAGCAGAAATGTGTGGAGGACTCCACCATGGATGCTGAGTATGTGGCAGCCTCAAAGGCAGCCAAGGAAGCTATATGGCTCAGGAACTTCATGATGGACTTGGATGTGATTCCTAGTTTGCCTAGATTTATCACAATCTATTGTGATAACAGTGGTGCTGTTGCAAACTCGAAGGAACCATGAGCCTAAAAAGCGAGTAAACACATAGAGCGCAAGTACCACCTGATACGAGAAATCGTAAAGCAAGGAGAAGTAGCTGTCGCCAAGATTGCATCGGAGGACAACCTGGCGGATCCTTTCATTAATGCTCATCCAGCAAGAGCTTTTAACCGGCATATGGAGGATATGGGAGTTAGATGTATGGCAGTGAGAGAACAACAGAGTCTTTGAGTATAAGTGGGATATTGTTAGATGTGTATACTAAAGACTTGCTCTTTTTATATATAAGATCATCTGTATTTTGAAAAGAGAATCACAACAACTCTAGATGCGTATTTATATTAGTATATGCATAAAAGTCCTTTACATTGCATTGTAGATAACATGGTGTGTGGTGACATATGAAAGATCATGTTATTAATTCCTTGCCTAGTATAAGTAGAGGCTCACAGCCGAGATGGAATTGGACAAACCATCGGATGGTTGTAGTGTAATTAGGTGTGGTTTCTCTTGACCATAGAATTACACTAGTGTACTTTGTGTGCATTGAGCAGGACCAAAACCAGAGGTCATCGAATTTGTACTGACTTGATAATTAGATTAGACCTTTGATTATTATGGAGTACAATCCCTAAATCCCGATATAATAACGGGTACGTATACTTAATATTTATTTCTTTGATTTATCAATGGGCGAGATTTATTCTGCTAAATCGATAGGCCCGATAACTTAAAAATAATATTAATTATATGGTGTGCCATTGTTTATTGACGGAATTCGTGTCCTCGTGAGTCGGGATGATGATGCCCCCATATGAGCTCATAAGGTTCATCATGTTAAACCCTATAGG
Source organism: Boesenbergia rotunda (assembly GCA_024364735.1). Lineage (NCBI taxonomy): Eukaryota > Viridiplantae > Streptophyta > Magnoliopsida > Zingiberales > Zingiberaceae > Boesenbergia > Boesenbergia rotunda. The sequence continues at coordinate 1,139,933 of JAGFNQ010005854.1, read as the reverse complement.
TGAATTTGATCCATCATCATGATAAGGTTGAGTGGTACTAGTCAAGGAGCCAGAAGTTTATTAATTAAAATTGTCAGTAATTTAAATTAATCAACGGGCATTCGATGTCTTAAACATGGGGGGATGGATGACTCATAATAGGTGGAGCCCATATGAAAATATGGGGGTTGGTGAGGTAGTTCAATGGAGATCCTTTAGTGGAATGGATCTTCATTAATGGATTGGTTTTAGATCCATTAGTAGGCCAAGTTCCAACTCCTCCTCTTGGTCCCTACCTTAGCCCTATATAAACCCTATGAGATTATAAAACCAAGGCTTAATTGTTGGATCGATTCCGTACGCTAGAGGGGGGGAGGGTGAATAGCGTTTCTTCGAATTTTTTCACCTACGTTGTTAGTTGCGCAGTGGAAATAAAAACAAAATAAAACTAACAACAATAAACAATGCTAACAAACCGATTTTACTAGGTATCCACCCTGACGGGTGACTAATCCAAGAATTCGTCAGTGGATCACGCCCTGGATAACCTCCGGCAAGTCCTTGTCTCTCCTTGTGGGTGGAGACACCTTGCCACAGCACCAAGCACACTCTGAGCACAAAGAGACTACTAACAAGCCTTAACCAAGCTTGTTTCGTCAAGAGTCTCAGCCCAAACCGAGTTCTCTTTAAATAGAACTCGAGCTGGAAACCCTCGCTAGCAGTCAACTGCTCCAAGGGTAGTCGACCGCCCCACTCAAATTCTACTATTGACAGCCCCAACGTTCGAATCCAGCTATACACCAGTCGACTGCTCCCAGGGCAGTCGACTGGTCCAGGGTCCAGAACCTTTCTGTGAGTTTTATCAGTCGACTGCCCCACATACAACCTAGGGTTTCCCTTCCCAAGTACACTTCTCTCAGCACTCGACCCCTAGGATTTCCTGAGTACAATCACACAGCACTCGTACCCTCACGACTCGACTAACTCCTCATCAGCAGCCTCGACTATTGCCTTCCTTCAGGCATGCCTCGAAGTACGCGGCCCTCAGCTCATCGTCCCATGCTCTCCAAGGTTCTCGAGTGCACACAAGCCTCCAGCTTGTCTCCATGCCACCCTTCACCGTACCGAAGCCGTCCAGCCAAGTCAATATGTGTAAACCTGCACAACCTGCATACTCAACATACACATATTAGACCACAAGGGAAAGCATAACTTAAATCCTTTGCCCAAACATCAAAACTCATGGTCACTCCGGACCACAGATTGCCTCAATAATCTCCCCTTTTTGATGTTTGGCAATACGTTTAAGTTAGGAAAAACAAATAGTAATGAATAGAAAAAATAATGCTAAACAAATGCATATGCAATGCATACATGGATCCTATCCCAAGGCATCCTACACCTAACCCTCCATGTTAGGATTTTTCCGAAATGAGCTTTTTAAAACCTATCCCAAGGCTCCCCACACCTAACCCTCTAAGTTAGGAATTTTCCACACCTAACCCTCCAAGTTAGGACTTTTCACACCTAACCCTCCATGTTAGGACTTTTCACACCTAACCCTCTAAGTTAGGACTTTTTACGGGCTTTTTAAAGCTTCTCCCAAGCTCCCCCTACACTGGACTTATAAAGGATTTTTAAGAACCTCTCCAAGGTTCCCCTTACGCCATGAATGAAGCAACCATGCTCCCCCCATAATCTTAGCTCCCCCTAAACCTAGGGTTTCTAGCAAAGATGTGTTTGGTTTCCCACTTAAACCTAACACTTCTCCCCCTTTGCCATACATCAAAAAAACCCCAATAATATTCCAATTATTGGTTCTTTCAATGCCCAATGATCGTAAACACAGTGTACTAAACCCCTATACACTTGTTTCCTATCATTTGGACACCAAACCAGCTGCTGATACACAAATCAGCCCTGGGCAGTCGACTGCCCCCCATGGCAGTCGACTGATACTCTAAATATCAGTTTTTCTGGCCAACTTTAGAATTGCGCCAGAAATTCCACAAATCTCCAAAAATTCCTAAATTTCGTGGAGAACTTTGTGGTACCCATACCTACTTGGAAAAAATACATTCCATAATGTATCTATCACCATTCCCAAGTTTGATACAAAACCCAAAAAATTTTCTATAAAAATTAAGGCAACTAGGCGGCAACCTCCCCCTTAACCTATGTCTTCTCCCAATTTTCATTTTACCTCGGTGAAGTTCTACCCAACTTAACACCCTAACACCAAGTTAGGTTCTACCCAACCTAACAATCAAGTTCTTCTCCCATGTACAACATTAAGGATTGCACCCAAGCAACCTTATCTCTAGTGCCAAAAAGAACTCTACAAGACCCGGAGAAACCTAAAGATTTACAAACACATTTGCTAGGATGTACCCCATCCTAGAAAAATATGATTTCACGAAGAATATCAAATGTGTTGACTTTTGTTACATCTTCTAATTTCCTAAAAGGTTTAGCATTTGGTATCAATTTTCAAATCCATCTAGAATTTCATGTGTTAGCTAAGGCTTATCATTATAATTTGACACATGGAATTGTCCTCAATTTTCTCCCTTTTTATTTCTTAATCCTAGATTCCTATGGGCTTCTCAATTTTTCTTAAATTCATCAAAAGCTTCAATATCATCCATTGAACTTTAAGCACTCATTAATCCTTATAACATCAACCCATGACATAGAATCTCATAAGGCACTATGACCCTTTCCTATGTTTCCAATTTTGCAATTTTTATCACCTAATAGGCCCTTTTTGCATACTCTCACTGATCAGTCGACCGCCCATATGGTGTTGGATTGAGAAAACACGATAGAGGGGGGGGGGTGAATATCGTGAAAGCGTTTCGGATTAGAAAAGAGAATGCGCAGTGAAATTTAACTCAAAACACATGGAACACAACTATTTTTACTTGGTTCGGAGTCGTGGTCGGCTCCTACTCCAAGGCCCATGGTCCTTGACTGTTTACTGCGGGCAATTCTATAATGTCGCAAAGATTTACAAAGATTCGTACAATAGTAGTGCAGTAAAAAGAACAAGTGTACTCTTCGTTACCGACGCCTGTTGTTGATCGTAATTTAGAGTAGAGGGTCGTCGTCGGTGCTAGAATCTCGAGATCGGAGGTTTCTGGAGCAGAGCGCTTGAACGAAGAGCGTAGAGGCATTGGAAAATTGATGTGTTGAAGCCTTGGGGTCGAGCCCCTTTTATAGCACTCCTGGGGGTGCCCTAGATGCTGGGGGCACCTGACACTTGCCTTCAAATCCGAGAAACCTCATTCGAAGCTCGGTCAACGCTTATCCCTCCAGAATCGGCCTCGGAGCTGACGGGGGTGCCCGGGACACTGGGGGTGCCCTCGGTTGACTTGGTCTGCTTGGCTTCGCGGCTGATTTCACTTCGATCACTGGTTGGCTTGGACCTAGGGCGCCCGAGACATCCAGGGCGCCCGGGACCATCAGGGCACCCAAGACATCCAATGCGCCCGGGACCATCAGGGCACCTAGCCCAGTAAGTCTTCGAAGCGATTCTTGCTCAACTGCTAGTTTGGCTTTGACCTTGGGCGCTCGGGACCTCCCGGGCGCCTAGCCCAGCTGCTGCCCCTCTCCTTTGGGGCGTTCTGAGCTGCATAAATACATTCCTTCGGTTCCTGTATCCAAGGTTAGTTCCACAACAAACAAGGCAAGAAATGTTAGGTTTTTACAGCCGTAGCTTTCTTGGTTCTGACTTCGGGTCTCACAAATGTAACCCTAGGTCGAACCGACGCCTACTGTTCCCTCGACTGGGAACGCGTCCTCACCTATTCCTCTCAGGAGAGTTTACCTTTTGCCAACCGGCTCCACCAGTTAGACTTTTGCCCAGCAGCCCTTCGCCAGGTGCCTAGTAGTCCTTCGCCAGGTCTTCAAAGCCTAACAGTCCTTCGCTAGGTGCCTAGCAGTCCTTCGCCAGGTCTTCAATGCCTTGCAGTCCTTCGCTAGGTGCTAGCAGTCCTTCGCCAGGTCTTCAATGCCTAGCAGTCCTTCGCTAGGTGCCTAGTAGCCCTTCGCCAGGTCTTAGGGTTTCGATGCCTAGCAGTCCTTCACTAGGTGCCCAGCAGCCCTTCGCCAGGACTTCTTTCTGCACACTTAGTGAAGACATTAGACAAAAATAGTACTTAACTTTGAATCCTTTGCCAATATCAAAACAAGGTTCGATATGGTGCTTCCTGCACCAACATATGATAGTAGACTACCAAAACGAATAGAGAGTTTTTGGGTTGAGACTAGTCGACTGCCCCTGGGGCAGTCGACTGGTACCTGAATTTCAGGTTTTTCAGTCCAATTTCATTAATGCCTAAATAATTCTACAAATCTCCAAAAAATCAAAAATTTTGTGGGAGATTTGTGAAGCCTATATCTACTTAGGAAAAATATATTTCCAAATAAATGTACTCCAGATCCCAAGATTGGCACGAAACTCTAATTTCTCTAAATTGTATCAATTTGACTTCTCCCAAAAGTTCTAATTTTGACTTCCTCAATGTATCTTCCTGTACTTGATCATAATTCATTTCTAGCACTGAATTACATGGTATTTACACATTAAAACCCAATTTTATCTATTATAACCTCATTTTCACATTTTTCTCCTTAAATTCTCTTTTTAATGTGCCAAACCTAGGATTAAGACTTACCCAAGTCTTCCAACCCCTTTTGGCACATTTCACCTAATTTCCTAGGAGAGAAACTCTTGAGATCCATTTACCATGGACCCCAAAGGCTCCTAGAGCTCCCTTTTGAGCTTTGAGCCCTAGCCACCTCCCTAGGTGACTCAACCCACACTAGACCACACCGGTGAGCCCCCGGTGACTCTTGGCCTACATAATGAACCTTCTTAACCTTAGACACCTTGTCTTTGGTTAAGTTGTTCCTTCTACCCTCAAATGGCACCCCCTTGCCATTTTTGGTCTTCTCCTTCTTGCCATGATTATATGCTTCCCCAGCATACTTATTTTTGTTGGCCTTGGAGGTCTTAGACCAGTATCCTAACCCTGATCTATCATAGTTTGGTTTTATACTACCCAACACCATATCTAGACCCTTTGATCCAATCGTGAATCTTTCTAGGGTCTTTTCCAATGTATCAAGCCTTGCCCTCAAGGCTTGATTTTCCCTTGCCATGTTTCTAAACTTAGTTTCCATATGTCCACCTTGGACATTCCTAGACCTACCCTCCTTTCTAGGTACATTCCTTCCCTTCTTGGGATTAATGCCATGATCCTTAGATACAAAAGTCTTAGGTCTATCATGATGCATGCTTTTCTTAGGGTGTTGATCTACGTTGTTACTCCTATTCCTATCATTGTACTTAAAATCAAAATTGTGCACAAGTAGGTAATTTTCATTAATCCTAGCATGCATGGAGGGATAATTAACATTATTTTTAATATGCATGGAGGGATTCAAATTGGAATTGCATTTTAATTTAAGGTTAGGAATTACCTTCCTTACCTTTGTAGTTCCTCCTTGATGTGAGCTTCTTTTCTTCCTTTGCTCCTTCTCCCATCTTCTCAAGTGCTCCATTTTCTTGAGCTCTCCACTCTTTGGGCACTTCGTGTGGTAGTGTCCTAGCTCACCACACGTGAAGCATCTAATCTTCTTCCTTTTCTCTTGGCCTTCTCCAATCTTACACTTCATGTTAGATTTAAAAAGAATTGAACTACGTGTAGGATTTACCTCCTTTTTACCTAGTGGGCACTTGTCCTTGCAGTGCCCCTTTTCGTTGCACCCAAAGCATACGATATGTTCCTTAGTCTTTGCTTTGGTGGAGGTTGAGTCTTGTTCTTGTTCTTGTTCTTGTATGGATGAAGGTCTCTCCTCCCCCTCAACCCTTGAAATTGATACTTCCTCTTCTCTCGAGGAAGTTGATGATTCTTCATTAACTTTTGCCACTTCACTTGATGAAGTTGACACTTCATCTCCCTCTTGGTCTTCTTGGACCCTTGAACTTACTTCTTCGGGCTCTTGAGTTTGTGTAGGAGTCTCATGATATCTTTTCAACTTATTCCATAATTCATATGCATTTTCATATTTACCTACACAACTCAAAACATAGTTAGGCAAAACATTTACTAAAATACCGAGTACCTTTTCATTTGCTTTTTCTTGATCTTGTTGTTCTTGATTCCAATATCTAGGTTTAAACCTCTTCCAGTGCTTATCCTTTGGAAACTCGAACGGCTCTTCTATGATCATCCTACACGCCCAATTCATGCTAAGCCAAGTCTCCATCCTTGCTTTCCAATAGTCGAAATCCTCATGGTCGTAGGGCAGTGGAGTGTAGATATCATCCCCAAGTTTGTCTTCCATCATTTCCCTCTAGCTTTCTTTGCACCCTTGGCAGTTAGTCCAATCAAGAGCGGTCCTTCGCTCTGATACCAATTGTTGGATCGATTCCGTACGCTAGAGTGGGGGTGAATAGCGTTTCTTCGAATATTTTCACCTACGTTGTTAGTTGCGCAGCGGAAATACAAACAAAATAAAACTAACAAGAATAAACAATGCTAACAAACTCATTTTACTTGGTATCCACCCCGGACGGGTGACTATTCCAAGAATTCGTCGGTGGATCACACAGTGGATAACCTCCGGCTAGTCCATGTCTCTCCTTGTGGGTGGTGAAACCTCGCCACAGCACCAAGCACACTCTGAGCACAAAAAGACTACTAACAAGCCTTAACCAAGTTTGTTTCGTCAAGAGTCTCAGCCCAAATCGAGTTCTCTTTAAATATAACTCGAAAACCCTCGCTGGCAGTCGACTGCTCCCAGGGCAGTCGACTGCCCCCACTCAAATTCGACCGTTGACAGCCCCAACGTTCGAATCCAGCTATACACCAGTCGACTGTGTTGGATCGAGAAAACACGATAGAGGGGGGGGGTGAATATCGTGAAAACGTTTCAGATTAGAAGTTAAGAGAATACACAGTAGAAATTAAAACAAACACACAGAACGCAAGGATTTTTACTTACTTCGGAGTCGCGGTCGGCTCCTACTCCAAGGCCCATGGTCCTTGACAGTTTACTGCCGGCAATTCTATATGTGCGTAAATGTTTACAGAAAATGTTACAGTTGTAGTGCAGTAAATAAAATTAAACTCTTCGTTACCGATACCCGGTGTGGATCGTACGTCGGAGCAGAGGGTCGTCATCGGCGCTTGAATCTCGAGATTGGAGGTTTCCGGAGCAAGCGCTTGAGTCGAAGAGTGTAGAGGCGTTGGAAAAGTTGATCTGAAGCCTTAGGGGTTTAGCCCCTTTTATAGCACTCCTGGGGGCGCCCCGGATGCTGGGGCGCCTAACACGTGCCTTCGGATCCGAGAACTCTCATCCGAAGCTCGGTCAGCTCTTATCCCTCCGGAATCGGGCTCGGAGCTGACGGGGGTGCCCGGGACACTGGGGGCGCCACGGTTGACTTGGTCTGCTGGCTTCTCGGCTGAATTCGCTTCGATTGCTTGATTGGCTTGGACCCAGGGCGCCCGAGGCATTCGGGGCGCCTGGGACCATGAGGGCGCCTAGGAGCTTGAGGGTGCCTGGCCCAGTGAGCTTCCGAAGTGATTCTTGCTCATCTGCTCGTTTGTCTTTGACCTTGGGCGCCCGGGACCTCTCGGGAGCCTAGCCAGCTGCTGCCCCTCTCCTTTGGGGCGTTCTGAGCTGCAGAAATATGTTCCTTTGGTCCTTACATCCAAGATTAGTTCCACAACAAACAAGGCAAGAAATGTTAGGTTTATACAGCCTTAGTTGTCTTGGTTCTGACTTCGGGTCTCCCGAATGGAACCCTAGGTCGAGCCGACGCCTACTGTTCCCTCGACGGGGAACGCGTCCTCACCTACTCCTCTCAGGAGATTGTACCTTTTGCCAATCGGCTCCTCCGGTTGGACTTTGGCCCGATGCACCTGACCAGGTCTTCGTGCCCACCTTCCGAGCAGGTCTTCGGTGCCTAGCTCCTTGCCAGGGCTTCGTGCCCAGTCCTCGACCAGGACTTCGTGCCCACATTCCGAGCAGGTCTTCGGTGCCTAGCTCCTTGCCAGGACTTCGTGCCCAGTCCTCGACCAGGACTTCGTGCCTAGTGTACCTAGGGCTTCTTTCCTGTACACTTAGTGAACATGTTAGACCAACATAATATCTTAACTTTTGAACCCTTTGTCATTATCAAAATCCAGGTTAGACTTAGGTGCTGCCTGCACCAACAATCACCCCCTTTTTAATTTATGGAAACCCGGTTCAAAAAGTTAAGTTTAACCAAAGAGCAGGTAATATGTCAACATAGTTTCTCCCCCTGGATGGAATCTCCCCTAGATTTTTCAACGGTTTGCGGGGTTTGAAAACGTTTCTAAGTCTAAGAGGGAATTTATTTTTCGACACATAGAATCTTTTCCAAAAAAAATGTGTGTTAGAAAACATTTTCCGAAAGGGATTTTTTTTTGGTTGGAAAAAATTTGTACTTTAGATATTTTATACATAGAAAATTTTCAAGCCAATACTTAGTTTTCGCACTTTAGAAAATTTTCTAAACTTCTTCTGAAGTTTTTAATACTTAGAAAAAACTAAAATTTCTTTAGCACTTTTAGAAAGTTTTCCAGAAAAATTTGAAATTAAACTTAGAAATTTTTCTATTAGTGAAATTTAAGATTAGTACTTAGAGAACTTTTGAAAATAGCTTAAGTAATTTTGAAAATTGACTTAAGTCAATTACTTAAAAATAATTTTGAAAAGCAGCTTAAGTCAAGTACTTAGAAGTAGTTTTGAAAAACAGCCTAAGTCAAGTACTTAGAAGCAATTTTGAAAAGCAGCTTAAGTCAAGTACATGAAGCAGTTTTGAAAAACAGTCTAAGTCAAGTACTTAGAAGCAATTTTGAAAACAACTTTTTGAAATAAGATTTTGAATTTTGAAAAAAATTTTAAACCTTCTCTCCTTTCCAATCTCTCCCCCTTTGCCATTTATCAAAACACAATATAGCAAAACAATATAAAAAAATTGCAAAAGAATATAGCAAAAGATGTAATGTGCTGTACTAAACCAATTCAAGGTATAAACTGGACCAAATCAATTTGAATTATCTCTATTGGGTCCTGTCTAACCCAATTAGCTACTTACTAACTGTTATAAATAGTAGCTTTTGCTAGGGTTAGCCAATTTAAGTGTTCTGTTCAAGTTAGATTTTCTAAGCTTGACACTTAACTTGATTACTGTTTATTGGTATTTAGTGCCCTAATTACTGCAGATGCATAGACTTAAGCATCTTGAATCAAGGCAAAGACCTAAGCATCTCAACCCATTCTAGGTTATCAATCAAAAGTACCCGATGGTGCTTGTGAGATGCTGGCTTCTAGATCTATAGGTGCATGTAGTTCTAGGGTTAGGGCCTAGGCTAAGTCCATTTGCGAAAAAGTCCTAGTTTTGAAGGGGGTATTTTTTCAAAAAAACTAAGTCGAAATTTTTTTTTAAATAAAAAAAATTCTTCAAATTAAGTAGAAACTGATAAGTAATAAAACAGTTTTATCAAAACAGAAGTAGAGTAAACCTATTCTACCAAGCATAACCCTAACTGCCTTCTTAGTGAGCTGAACTCAGACTCAGGTAGCGGTTTGGTGAATATGTCAGCTAAGTTGGATTTAGAGTCTACATGCTTAAGGACTATTTCACCCCTGGCTACATGATCTCTTACGAAGTGGTGTTTAACTTCTATGTGTTTAGTCCTCGAATGTTGGATTGGATTCTTAGTTAGATTAATGGAGCTTATATTATCAATGTAAACTTGAGTTTGGGTGTAGTTAAGCTGAAAGTCCTTGAGAGTGTGCATCATCCATAAGAGTTGTGCTACACACTCTCCTAGAACAACATACTCAGCTTCAGTTGTGGATAGAGTTACACAGCGTTGCTTTCTGCTGCACTAACTTACTAGACTATTTCCTAACAGTTGGCAGCTTCGACTTGTACTCTTTCTATCTAGTTTACAACCAGGGTAGTCAGAATCCGAGTATCCTGACAAGTCAAAGGTTGATGTCCTAGGATACCAAATCCCTACATTTAGGGTTCCCTTAACGTATCTTAGTATTCTTTTTAGGGTTGCTAAGTGTGTTTCCTTAGCACAGGTTTGGTATCTAGCATACATTCCTACAGCAAAAAGGATATCAGGTCTGCTGGCTGTAAGGTACAGTAGACTTCCAATCATACTTCTATAAAGTTTAAGGTCTACTGGTTTACCATCAGGGTCACTATCTATTTTTATATTTGTGGACATGGGGGTACTTATGCTTTTGGAGTTGTCCATTTTGAATTTCTTTATTAACTCCTTAGCATATTTGGATTGATGGACATAGTTTCCATCCCTAGTTTGCTTAATTTGTAACCCTAGAAAGAAATTGAGCTCACCAACTAAGCTCATTTTAAATTCATTTTCCATTATTTTAACAAATTCTTTTAGGAAATTTGAGTTGGTGGATCTAAAAATTATATCATCGACGTAGAATTGGGCAATAAAGATTTCTTTTCCTAAGGTCATAATAAATAGGGTTGAGTCAATTTGTCCCTGTTTAAATTTTTTAGAAATTAAGTAGGTTGATAAGCGTTCATACCATGCCCTAGGTGCTTGTTTTAGTCCATAAAGTGTTTAGTGAGTTTATAAACATGGTCAGGTCTTTCTAAGTCTTCAAAACCGGGGGGTTATCCTACATAGACTTCTTCCTTAATAAATCCATTTAGAAAGGCTGACTTTACATCCATTTGGTAGAGTTTAAATCCTTTATAGGATGCAAAGGCTAACAACATCCTAATGGACTCAAGTCTAGCTACTGGGGCATAGGTTTCGTCATAATCTAACCCTTCTACTTGACTGAACCCTTTGGCTACTAAACGGACTTTGTTTCTCACTATTTCTCCTTGATCATTTAGCTTATTCCTAAAAACCCACTTAGTATCAATAATGGATTTGCCCTCAGGTTTAGGTACTAGTTCCCAGACTTGGTTCCTCTCAAACTGGGCTAACTCTTCCTGCATAGCTATGATCCAATCAGGATCAGGTATGGCTTCCTCTATAGTCTTAGGTTCAATTTTTGAAATCAGTGCATTCTGACTAAGGTTTCTATAGGAAGACCTAGTTCTGACTCCTAAAGTTGGATCACCCACAATTTGATCAGTTGGGTGGCTGAGTCTGGGTTTCTTAGTTATTCTAGAACTTGGTTCAGCCTCAGGTCCGGTCGGTCGGTTTGGTTTAGTATTTGGTTCATGGGTCGGTTCAATTGTTGGTTCAATTGACTCAATAGTTGGTTCAATAGTTCGTTCATTTAGGAGTTCAATTAATGGTTCAACAGTTTGTTCATTGTCTTCTTGATCAGTATTTGATGAATTTCGATCTGGATTATCAGATTTTCAGTTAATTTCTTCATCAAATATTAGATTTGTTGTTTCTTCAATTTTTTTAGTTTGTTTGTTGTAAACCCTATAGGCTCTACTTGTTATTGAATATCCTAAGAAGATACCTGGGGTTGACTTAGACTGGAATTTACCTAGATAGTCCTTGGTGTTTAGGATATGACTTTGCACCCAAAGACCCTTAGGTAATGTAGATTTGGAAGTCTATGATAGTATAATTCATAGGGTGTTTTATTGTGTCGTTTGTTAATTAGGACCCTATTTTGGATGTAGCAAGTCGTACTAATTGCTTCTGCCCAAACTTGGTTAGCTAGGTTGAATTCATTGAGCATAGCCCTAGCGGCTTCCTGTAGGGTTTTATTTCTCCATTCGACTATCCCATTTTGCTGGGGGATTCTAGGACACAAAAATTTGTGTATATACCTGTTTACCTTACAAAACTCTCGAATCGTTGATTTTCAAACTCTCCCCCATGATCACTCCTAAGTCTTTTGATTTTGGTATCGTTTTGATTTACAATTAACTTACAAAAATCACTAAATAGGTTTAGGGTTTCATCTTTGTCTTTAGAAACCTAACCCAGGTAAACCTATAGTAATCATCAACAATTACTAAGCAGTACCGATTTCCGCTTAGTGACTTGGCTCCATGTGAATCAAATAGGTCAAGGTGTAGGAGCTCAAGTGTGGTTTGAGTTAAATCTGATTGAATTAGTTTATGATTAGACCTGGTTTGTTTTCCTTGGTTGCATGATTCACATATTAAGTTTTCATGGTTCTTGATTTTAGGTATACCTTTAATTAGGCCAAGTTGAGTGATTTTTGAAATTAATCTCAGATTAGTGTGACCTAATCTCCTATGCCAGAGGATTGATTCTTCTAACTGAGTTAACATGCATTTAGGTATTAAGGGTAGGTTTATAGTGTTAACATTATTTTTCCTAGAGCCCTTACGTATGATTTCTGAGTCTTGTAAGTTTCTAATCAGACAGTTAGAGTTAGTGAAGGTAACTACATAGCCAGTATCATATAATTGACTTATGCTAAGCAGGTTAATTTTAAAATCTTCAACTAAAAGCACCTTTTTAATAACAAAGTCAGATTTAAGTTCAATGTTACCTAACCCAATCACCTTGAGTGTAGCATTGTTGTCAAATGCTACTGAGCCTAGGTTCTTGAACTTGATTTTGGTGAATTTCAATTTATCCCCAGTCATGTGTCTGGAGCACCCGCTATCCAACATTCATTGGTCGAAATCTTTATGTTCCTACACATAAAGAGTTTTGTTGATTTGGATCCAATTAGAATTAAGGATAGCCTAAATTGATTTTCACAGCCTAGTCTATCTCACCCATTCTAGAGTTATCAATCACGTTAGCCTTAGGGGTTTTTGTGAGACAGATTTTAGTAGACAGAATTATTTTGAAAAATCATGATTTATTTTGAAAAAGTTAAATTAATTTTGAAAACACTTGGTTTTGAATTTATTTTAAAAAAGAGTGTTTGAATCTACAATTAACTGAAAATTTATGTTAGATTCGAATTTGACAAAAAAATAATTTGAATTTCAAAAATTGGCTTCCAGGTCTTGGTGAGGCACTAGGCCTTCTTTGGCCGTAGCCTTATTGGATCATCAACCCTTTCCTTGACAAAGCCTTTTAATGAAATTTCATTTTCAAAGTTACTTTTTGAAAAATTCTGGTCTAACTAGTTTGGGTCTTGGATTGGTAGCTTCGGCTAGTTCCACCAGTCTAAAGAGACCAAGTAGTGTATACATGACCTTATTAGAAGAGGTTTCCCTAACGTACTACCATCTCACCGCCACCCAATACTATGTCGTTTAAATTTCGGTTAATTGGTTTAGTCGTTAATCTAACCATTCCTAAGTCTAAACATCGTAAATTACAGAAAATCAATAGACAATCAATCATGCAATTTAAACAGGAAAATAAATTCATTTAACTATGAAAATTATTTTTAATTTGGCTCCCCTGGACTAAAGCCACGATAATGGTTCGGCAAGATGTGAATATTGTCCTTGGGGATCTAATACTGATTTGATCCAGTTTGGTTGTTCAGGCATAGTTTGGGTACCCATGCCTAAACTTTAGGTCTAGACTGATTCAGTACAGCATAGTATGACCTTTGTCTCGCCTTGGTGCGATTGCCTAACCCGGATCGATTTAGAACCGACTTCTACTTTCCAAAGATCATGTCAAGACCCTTGGAACTAGAAGTGAATCGTTCTAATACTGCTCTAAGGTCTTTGACTTGAGTTTTCAAGGAGGAGTTCTCTTCCTCAAGTTTTTCAACTTGAGTAGAGGTTCCTTCTTGAACTTTCTCAGTTAAGGATCTAGAGTCAGCTCCCTGTTTCAGGAGTTTTACTTCCTGTCGGAGGGACTCAACTCGGATTTTGGCTTTCGCCAAGTCGCGAGAAAGGTAAGAAATTAATTCAGTTAATTGAATTCTAGAAAACCCACTTACAGTGATTTCGCCGTCCTCTGAGAATGTGAGTTTGCCGTCGTCCGGTTCCGATTCTGACTCAGTCTCGATTTCTTCCGAAGCAGTCAGGCGAGCAGGTTCGACTGTGTGGCCTCTTCTTCTTCTTCAGAGGAAGACTCATCCCACGTTGCTTGAAGAGCCTTCTTTCTTCTTGTCTTCTTGGTTTCTTTCAGATTAGGGCATTCCGATTTGAAATGTCCCTTCTTGTTGCACTCGAAGCAGGTCACACATGATTTGTTCTTAGTTGGTTCGGCCGGATCTTCCTTCTTTCGGCTGGCTTTTCTTCTGTTGGACTGATTCTTCAATTCCTTGTAGTAGTTCCGGGTAAGCCGGACCAGCTTGGGTTGATCTCCTTCACTGTCTTCTGAGTCTGAGTCTGAATCAGACTCGGGTGCAGGTTGAGGCTTCTTCTTGGTTATCTTTCCAGTTTTACCTGCAATAAAAGCAATGTCTTTCTCGGCCAGGGTGCAGTTAGTCTGCTCATGTAATTCAAGTTCGGAAAATAACTCATCTAATTTAATTTTAGACAAATCCCTTGAAACGTTGTACGCATCTACCATAGATGCCCACAAAGTGTTTCTTGGGAAAGCGTTAAGGGTATACCTGATCAAGTCACGGTTTTCTACCATGTGATCGATTGTGTGTAGACCGTTCATCAGCTCCTGAATTCTGGCGTGGAGCTGGGCTGCAGATTCGTTGTCGTTCATCATGATTGTGTACAGCTTGTTTATGAGTAGGTCCCTCTTGCTAATTCGGGTGTCGGAGGTTCCTTCGTGCAGCTCAATTAGCTTACCCCAGAGTTCCTTTGCACTGTTGAATGGTCCCACCCGGTTCAGCTCTTCTTTTGTTAAGCCGCATTGGAGTGTCTGGGTTGCTTTGACATCGGCTTCGATCTTTCTTTTCAGTACTGTATCCCATTCGGTGTATGATTGTGGCACTCCTTCAGCGTTCTTCGGGATTTCCAGTCCAGATTGGATTATTATACACATGTCCACCTGAGTTTTCAGGTGGACTTCCATCTGACTCTTCCAGTAGGAGAAATCCTCCCCACTGAAAAGTGGTGGTCTGGTTGTACTGAACCCTTCTTGCATGACCATTTGGTAATTACTAAAATAATAACAAAAAAAAACTATCCCAAGACTTGGTCTTGGATTAGCAGTGCGGGAATAAGATATTAAAAGAAATTATCGAGTGGTGTTGCACCAACCTCGATTATCGACAAAAGATCGATCGAAAGAAAAAAAAATTAAAAAATTTGAAGAAAAATCTGAAAAACTCTCAAATTGGTGGTTGCACCAAATTTAAGCTTCCCCGCTCTAATACCACTTGTTGGATCGATAAAACACGATAGAGGGGGGGTGAATATCGTGAAAATGTTTCGGATTAGAAGTTAAGACAATACGCAGCGGAAATTAAAACAAACACACAGAACGCAAGGATTTTCACTTGGTTCGGAGTCGCGGTCGGCTCCTACTCCAAGGCCCACGGTCCTTGACAGTTTACTGCCAGCAATTCTATATGTGCGCAAATGTTTACAGAAAATGTTACAGTTGTAGTGCAGTAAATAAAATTAAACTCTTCATTACCGACACCTAGTGTGGATCGTACATCGGAGCAAGGGTCGTTGTCGGCGCTTAAATCTCGAGATTGGAGGTTTCCGGAGCAGAGCGCTTGAGTCAAAGAGCGTAGAGGCGTTGGAAAAGTTGATCTGAAGCCTTAGGGGTCGAGCCCCTTTTATAGCACTCCTGGGGGCACCCGGGACGCTGGGGGCCCCTGACACATGCCTTCGGATCCGAGAACTCTCATCCGAAGCTCGGTCAGCGCTTATCCTCCGGAATCGGGCTCGGAGCTGACGGGGGCGCCCGGGACACTGGGGGCGCCCCGGTTGACTTGGTCTGCTGGCTTCTCAGCTGAATTCGCTTTGATTGCTTGATTGTCTTGGACCCAGGATGCCCGAGGCATCCGGGGCACCCGGGACCATGAGGGCGCCCGGGAGCTTGAGGGTGCCTGGCCCAGTGTGCTTCCGAAGTGATTCTTGCTCATCACTCGTTTGGCTTTGACCTTGGGCGCCCGGGACCTCCCGGGCGCCTAGCCCAGCTGCTGCCCCTCTCCTTTGGGGCGTTCTGAGCTGCAGAAACACGTTCCATTGGTCCCTGCATCCAAGGTTAGTTCCATAACAAACAAGGCAAGAAATGTTAGGTTTATACAACCTTAGCTGTCTTGGTTCTGACTTCTGGTCTCCCGAATGGAACCCTAGGTCGAGCCGACGCCTACTGTTCCCACGACGGGGAATGTGTCCTAACCTACTCCTCTCAGGAGATTGTACCTTTTTCCAACCGGCTCCTCCGGTTGGACTTTTGCACGATGCACCTGACCAGGTTTTCGTGCCCACCTTCCGAGCAGGTCTTCGGTGCCCAGCTCCTTGCCAGGGCTTCGTGCCCAGTCCTCAACCAGGATTTCGTGCCCACCTTCCGAGCAGGTCTTCGGTGCCCAACTCCTTGCCAGGACTTCGTGCCCAGTCCTCGACCAGGACTTCGTGCCTAGTGTACCTAAGGCTTCTTTCCTGTACACTTACTGAACATGTTAGACCAACATAATATCTTAACTTTTGAACCCTTTGTCATTATCAAAACCCAGATTCGACTTTGGTGCTACCTGCACCAACAGATTGCTCCCAGGGCAGTCGACTGGTCTAGGCTCCAGAACATTTCTGTGAGTTTTATCAGTCGACTGCCTTAATGGCAGTCGACTGCCCCACTCATACACCTAGGGTTTCCCTTCCTGAGTACACTTCTCTCAACACTCGACCCCTAGGATTCCCTGAGTACAATCATACAGCACTTGTACCCTCACGACTCGACTGACTCCTCATCAGTAGCCTCGACTATTGCCTTCCTTCACACATGCCTCGAAGTCCGCTTCCCTCAGCTCATCATCCCTTCTCTCCAAGGTCCCTCGGGTGCACACAAGCCTCCTGCTTGTCTCCATGTCACCCTTTACCGTACCGAAGCCGTCCAACCAAGTCAATATGTGTAAACTTGCACACTCAACATACATATATTAGAACACAAGGAAAAACCTATCTTAAACCCTTTACCCAAATATCAAAACTCATGGTCACTCCGGACCACATATTGCCTCAACATTAATCATCCAATTAATCAACCCAAGGTCTCTTCCTCTCCTCTCTCTCTCCTTCTCTCTCCTAGGGCTTTCGGTCGGCGCAAGACAAGAGGAGATTCCTCTCCTCTTTTCTTCTTCTTTCCTTCACCATCTCTTGGTTAAAGCTTACATAGACAAGGAGGAGTCCTCCTCCTCCTTTTGTGGTGCTCGGCGGCGAGGGTGGTGTGGTCAGTGGTCGGCGGGAGGCGGCACAAGGGGAGACTTGCGGCGGCGCCGCAAGCTTGGAGGAAGAGAGCTCTCAGTTGGATTTGCGTTGAAGTGAAGGTTGTTTCTGTTAGATGTGTATACTGATAGACATGATTTCTTTAAATGAACATCTTCATTTTGAAATGAGAATCACAACTACACTAGGTGCCTGTTTATATTAGTACATGCATGAAGCCCAATTACTTTGTGTTGTAGATAACATGGTCTGTGGTGTCACACAAAAGATCATGTTGTCAGTTCCTTGCTTAGTATAAATGAGAGGCTCACAACCGAGATGAAATTGGACAACCCATCAGAATGGTTGTAGTGTAATTAGGTGAGGTTGGTCTTGACCATAGAATTATACTAGTGTGCTTTGAGTACATTGAGCAGGACCAAAACCCGAGGTTATCCAATTTATACTGACTCGATAATTGGATAGAACCTCAGATTTTATTATGGTGTATGATCCCTTAATCCCGATATAATAACGAGCATATATTATTATTTATTATTTCTTTGATTTACCAATGGGCGAGATTTATTCTGTTAGATCAATAGACCCGGTAAGTTGGGAGATAATATTAATAATATGATGTGCCATTGATTATTGACAGAATCCATGTCCTGTTGAGTCGGGTTGATGATGCCCCCTTGATGAGCTCAAAAGGTTCATCATGCTAAATCCTGCAGGTGGATTTGATCCAGCATGATGATAAGGTCGAGTGGTACTAGTCAAGGACTCAGAGGTTAATTAATTTGAAATGTCAGTAATTTAAATTAATTTACGGGTATTCGAGATCTTAAACACAGGGGGATGGATGACTCGTAATAAGTGGAGCCCATATGTAAATATGGGGGTTGGTGAGGTAATTCAATGGGGGTCTTTTAGTGGAATGAATCATCATTAATTGATCGGGTTTGGATTCATTAGTAGGCCAAGATCCGACTCCTCCTCATGGTCCCCATCGTAGCCCTATATATATCCCATATAGCATGAAACCAAGTTGATGATTTTGATCCAATGGAACACAAGAAAATCCTAGGTTTTTTTCTCCTCTCCTCCTCTCTCTCACTCTTTCTCTCTATGCGGCGATTAATTGCATCGGCATGCAATTAGAACTCCTCCAAGCCTTCTCGATCGATTAATTGCATGGCATGCAATTAGGAAAAGCCTTCTCCACCGATTAATTGCATGGCATGCAATTAGGAAAAATTCTCCACCAATTATTTGCATGACTACTCCTTCTCTACAGATTTTGGGATGCGGCGATTAATTGCATTGGCATGCAATTAATTCCTTCGGGCAATTAATCTGTTCAAGGGAGCAGTACAAGCTGGCTGTGGAGATGCCGTGGAGATGCCAAGTTGCTCACACAACTTGGGCGTCGCCTGCCGGCTGTAGGCTGTGGAGATGCGGCAGCTGCAGCATGTGGAGAGGATTTGGGTGCCGACTAGTGTTTCAGGAGAAGCCAAGATGGATCATGCAATTTTCTCAAAGGAAGAAAAGTTACACACGTAATTTTTCTCAAGGGAAGAGAATTGCGTGACCTTGAGGTGCTCACAAAATTTTCTCAAAGGAAGAGAGGTTGCACACACAACTTTTCTCGAGGGAAGAAAATTGCATGAGCTTGAGTGGGAGCATCAATTTTTCTAAGGGAGAAAAATCTACCTAGGGTTTGTGTTTGGATCATCTTCCTCCTAGGAGCGACCGACGACATCCTTTTGGATAGGGATGGTTGGCGCAAGGAGAAGGGATCGACTTGGTGACCACGGGTCTTGGTAGTTCGTCGCCCACATGACGTCTAAGAGGGGAGGGTCATACGGTAGAAGATCGTAAGGTAACAGAAGGTATAATTCTTCCGTGGCTCCTTCGTTCTTATTTTTGCCTTTTTCATTTGTCTTGTCATTTTATGTGTGTTAGTTTATTAATTTGTTATTGTATCATAGCTATTAATTCACTAACTGGACCCCGACCACAAACACAAAAGCCGGCAATCCACTCGTCGCCTTTTCTGCGGTCGAACGGTCGAGCAAATCACAAGGCCATTTTGGTAATTGATCGAGTTATGATTTTGATCGTTCAATATGGGACGAAATGGTCGTAGGTTGATGGGTCTCCATTCGGTTTAATTTTTTAATCCGTATACATGGAGAGGTCTCTCGGATTGACCGAGTATTCGTTTAGGAAACCCGCCAAGCCATACCCAATAGTTTCTTTCCTTCATCTTCCTCCTCACCTTCCTCTCGATCGCTGTTGAAGGGCTGGTGGTGCTTGGCTGGTTCACGGTGGCCGGCGTCGCAAAGGAAGAGGGAAGAGTGGCCGGCGACTAAACCCAAGATTTAGGGTTTGGTTGGCTTGAGGAGAAGTGATCATTTGGAGCCTTTGGTGATCTCGGTTCTCATTAGCTCGTCGCCCACACGATGCTCGGGAGGGAAGAGACATAAGGTAGAAGACTACGAGGTAAAGGGAGGTATATTTCTCTCTCGGCTCTAGTTTCTTTTCTATGATTTTATGTGTGAAGAATTAATTAATTATTGTGTTTGATTTTTTGTTAATTAATGTTCAATAATTAATTAATTAGACCTTGATAATAAACACAAAAATCGACGATCCACTCGTCGTCTCTTCCGCGGTGATTTGGTTAGGAGAATTACAAGATCCGATATTTGTGATTGGCCAAGTTGTAATTCGTACCGAACGATACGATGACGAGATAGTCATTGGAAGATGGGTCTCCATTCGGATTAATTTTTTAATCCGTAGACATGGAGATGTCTCTCAAGGATGACCAAGTATTTGCTAAGGATACCCGCCTACCCATACCCAACAGTTAGGATGTATACTATAAGCCTACCTATTGTATGAACATCTATTTTGGAATAAGAATCACAATGGTCATATGTTTGCATTTTATATTTGATATATATGTTATTGTCCTTTACTTTACATTGTAGATAACATGGTATGTGGTGCACACAGAAGATCATGTTATCAGTCCCTTGTGAAGTATAAGTAGTGGCTCACAATCGAGATGAATTTGAACAAACCATTAGAATGGTTGTAGTGTAATTTGATATTATCTATCTTGACTATAGAATTACACTAGTACACTTTGTGTGTATTGAGTTGGACTGATTAGAGGTGATTCGATTTATACTGACTATATAATCGAATCAGACCTCAGATATTATGATGTACTTGCTCTTAATCCCGATATAATAACAGGCACATGTACAATGAGGTTCTACATGACATCTCGATATACCTGTGAATCCTCTGTGACATGCGGTGCAGTCACTTGTGGTATGCCCTCGTGTACTGTTGGTACTGAAGTAGGAACTTCCCCTCTTACTTACTCTAGAACAATCATACTCATGGGTTTGTGGTTCATTATATAGTCCTCCTCTAAAAATTGAGCATTCGTTCTAATAATGACTTTCTGATCTTTAGGACTATAAAATAAATCACCTTTCGTTCCTCTATGATAGCCTACGAACAAGCGCACTTCCGTACGAGAATCCAACTTATCAGCGTCTCCCTTCAGCACATGTGTTGGACTACCCCAAATCTGAATATGTCTCAGACTGGGCTTACGCCTAGTCCACAATTCTATGGGAGTAGAGGGTACTGAATCAGAAGGTACCATGTTCAGAATATAACGCCCGTAAAATCCTCTCAACTTTTACATGAACACTAATATGAATATTAGTATAATTCTTAATGGATTGTAGGTGGAATTCTAGTATAATTCTTAATGGGCTTTTCAAAAACAAAAAATAAATAAAAGGGGAAAGAACCAAAAGGTAGCATTTGCTAAGGTTTGAACCTTGGACCCTAGGTTGTAACAAAGCCTTATGATACATGTGATAACCAATAGCCCCAGTAGGGGTGTGCTGTTAGAGAGGAGAGGAAAATTGTGATTAAGGGTAGAGGATGTGAAGAGACACCATGTGAAGAAGGTGAAGAGACACTTGTGAAGAGACAAAAGGCATTATAAATTGTTCTCTTCTTCCTCCTTCTTCCACCCCCACCGAATCTCCCTCTCCCTCTCCCATTTCCAAAAATCTCATCTAGGGTCTCTCCCCTAGAAAGCTTCATAAGGGAGATCTCTTGAAGACTTAAGACACCTTATAAGGCGAGAAGAACAAAGGAGATCCTAAAAGTAAGGAGGTCATCATCGCTGTCAATTTAAGGGTATATAGATTGGTGGTAACCAAGAAAAAGAGGTAAGTCTCCCCTCACCTGTAATATAATTGCTTTGGGTGTTATGTTGCTTAAATCTTAGAGTAGGCCTCTTGAAGGATTCGGCCAAGCCCTAAAACTATGATTAGGATCAAGTTAAACCCCCCAACTATGCTTGCTAATGATTTCCTATGATATGATATGTGTTATATGAATGTTATATGATTTATAAGTCACATAGGGTTGCTTGAAGGTTTCGGCCAAGTACAAGTTTTAGGCTTAGGAGGAGGCTAAAAACCCTAAGTATGCTTCCTATTGGCTAAAGAGATCAAGAACATATCTCCATGATTCATCAAATGACATAATAATGTTGGCATGCTTCTATTTTACTTTATGATTATGTTAGGCCTTATTCATGTATGCTTTATGTTATGCTTCATGTATCACGATTATGTTTAGGCCTTTAGGGCATACCTATGTTATGCATGACTTATGAATGATGGAATGCCTAAAAGATGCTAAGAGCGTTCTTTATGAAAAGAAAGAAAACATGATAAGCTATTTTACTTTTGTATGGGCTTGTACCGGACCCAAAAAAGGTCCTTGGGTTGGGCTCGTACGTTGCCCCTAGGCCGAAGGTTGCCTAGTTCTCTAGTAGGTTGGGATTAGCTACCTCGTATCTACTTAAGGGATACGTGCAAATTGTGAATGTGGTACAATGTCGGGCCCTTATGTTGAGAGTTATGTTCAAGTACTTATACATATATATTTTCAAAAAACATCCCTAATGCATAAAGATATTTATCTCATATTATGTGCCTACTTGAATTCCCATACTTGAAGTTGAAGTACTCTTGTGATATGAATTTTCTTTCCATATGTTGTTGTTTAACTTTCTCTATGTCCAATCATGACGCATTGTTTCTGAGAGTAGGAAAGGATCTTACTAAGCCTATATGATTATAGTTTAGTGTTTTCCTTATACTGCAGAAAAGGGTAAGGGCATGCTAAACTAAAGGGAGCAGAAGGAGGGCAAAGATGTGTGTGGCAGTGGCATAGTGGAAGAGATCCTGTTACTTATGCTTGCTTATGAATCAAGAATTTACCCATATCTTAAGTTTCTGCATTGTTACACTTGTTGATGCCAGATTATCATACTAATATGCCATACTATGTTGTATGTTTGGTTGTACAGTACAACATGTTATGCTATGTTTTGTGTTCATTTCTAAAATACGATATTTCCACAACTAGCACTTGTCATGGAATTCATGTTTAGAGCTTGCTTGTTTAAAGACATATAGATTATGAATCATGCTCTAGAGTGTTGGAGTTTGATGCCTACACAGTTCGATTCATACCTTTAAATTCCATGTGTAAACTCTAAAACCTATGTTAATGCTCACCTGATTTTTATGGGGTGTTCGTACTCACATGGCACGGGTTAGGCCATAGGTTGTAGTGAGTCTAAGATTCCTCTCATATAATGTCATGCTTGCTTAGTAGCTCATTCCCCATCTAGAGTCTTATATGCCGTATGTTCACATGATTGCATAATGTACTACTTGAGTTAAAAAGTTTGAGGCAAGTTGTGCACATAAATACCAAGCATGCTCCCATGTTTTAAGATGTGTTTACATGTTTTATGTTGTTCCTGTAGGATCGTTTCCGGTACGCTAGAGGGGGGTGAATAGCATTTTTCGAGTCTCTTCTACCTACACGGTTAGTTTGCGTAGTGGAATATATAATAAAACAAAACTAACAAT
The DNA here is from genome assembly GCA_024364735.1 of Boesenbergia rotunda. Classification (NCBI taxonomy): domain Eukaryota; kingdom Viridiplantae; phylum Streptophyta; class Magnoliopsida; order Zingiberales; family Zingiberaceae; genus Boesenbergia; species Boesenbergia rotunda. Next base: position 1,116,719 of record JAGFNQ010005854.1, on the reverse strand, counting down.
GAAGAACAAACGCTAACAAACCTATTTACTTGGTATCCACCCTGGACGGGTGACTACTCCAAGAATCCGTCGGTGGATCACTCCCCGGATAACCTACGGCTAGCCCTCGTCGCTCCTTGTGGGTGGAGAAACCTCGCCACAGCACCAAGCAAACCTTTGAGCACAAAGACTACTATCTTGTCTTTAACCAAGACAAGATTCGTCAAGAAAACCAGCCCTAACCGAGTCCTCTTTAAATAGAACTCGGGCTGGAAACCCGCTGACAGTCGATTGGTCCTAGGGTAGTCGACAGCCACCACTCAGATTCGACCGTTGACATCCCAACGTTCGAATTATGGTGACTTACCAGTCGATTGCCAAAATGGCAGTCGACTGGTCCAGGGTCCAGAACCTACTGTGAGTTTTGGCAGTCGACTGGACAACCCCTAGTCGACTGCCCAGCTTACAATAGCACTCCTACTCACTCTCTTGACCTTCCTCCATGTGTGCCTTCAAGTCCACTCCTTTTGCTTGCCCCTTGAAGTCCTCTTCCATCGGCTGTCGTCCCTCGGATGCGCATGCAATTCCTCGACTTGCCTCCATGCCACCCTTCACGTGTGCCCTTTGAAGTCCACTTCCCGAATTGCCCTTGGAGTCTCCTCCCTCGGCTCTTGTCCCTTGCCTCAGCTGACTCTTCACCAGCAGCCTTGACTATTGCCTTCGCGCCCTCTTCATCTTCGACCCTCATCCCTCGGATGCACACAAGCCTCTAGCTTGTCTCCATGACATCCTTCACGTACGCCTCAATGTCCGCGCCCCTCGGCTCATCATCCCTGCTATATCAGGTCCCTCGGGTGCATACAAGCCTCCATCTTGTCTCCATACAACCCTTCACCATACCTAAGCCGTCCAGCCAAGTCAATATGTGTAAACCTGTACAACCTGCACACTCACATACACATATTAGTATACAAGAGAAAGCCTAACTTAAACCATTTGCCCAAACATCAAAACACATGATCACTCCGGATCACAGATTGCCTCAACAATCTCCCCCTTTTTGATGTTTGGCAATACGTTAAAGTTAGGGAAAACAAAGAGTAATAGATAGCAAGAATAATGCTAAATAAATGCAAATGCAATGCATACATGGATCCTATCCCAAGCCATCCTACACCTAACCCTCCAGGTTAGGAATTTTCTGAAATGGGCTTTTAAAACCTATCCCAAGGCTCCCCACACCTAACCCTCCAAGTTAGGAATTTTCAGCAAAACGGGCTTTTTAAAGCTTCTACAAAGCTCCCCCTCCATTGACTTACAAAGGCTTTTTAAGAACCTCTCCAAGGTTCCCCTTACGCCAAGAATGAAGCAACCATGCTCCCCCTTAATCTCAACTCCCCCTAAACCTAGGGTTTCTTGCAAAGGTAAGTTTGGTTTCCCAACTTAAACCCAAACTTCACCCCCTTTGCTATACATCTAAAAGAACCCAACAATATCCCAATCATTGGTCCTTTTAATCCCTAATGACCATAAACAATGTGTACTAGCCCTCCATACACTTGTTTTGTATTATTTGGACACATACCCAACTGCTTAAACATAATTTAGTCTTTACCAGTCGACTGCCCCAAATGGCAGTCAACTGATACTCTGAAACACAGAATTTCAACCTTTTCTGACGAAGTTCAGAAATGCGCCAAAAATTTCATAAATCTCTAAAAATTTACAAATTTTGTGGAGAGGTTTGTGGTACCCATATCTACTTGGGAAAAATACATTCCAAAATGTATCTATCACCATTCCCAAGTTTGACATAAAACTCAAAACTAGCTAAAAACTTCAATCAAATCTTGACCTAAAGTCCTAGTTTTGGTCTCCACTTGATGTCTCTGCCCATGTCATCCCACAATGCATCCCTAGCATTGATTTACATGGAATTTAATCATCAAAAACCAACTTTCATGCTATATGACCTCAATGTCATATTTCCATGCATGAAACATAACTCTAACGTGCCAAATCCCAAGAATTGAGACTCAAGTCCGTCTCCAATTCTTTTGGCACATCCCATGGTCCATATAGACCTCTAGGAGCAACCCTCCCAAGGTCCATTCACCATATATCCCAAAGGCTCCTAGAGCTCCCCCTTGAGCTCTTAGCCCTAGCCACCTCCTAGGTGACTTAATCCGTACTAGGCCACACCGGTGAGTCCCCGGTGACTCTTGGCCTACAAAATGAACCTTCTTAACCTTGGACACCTTGTCCTTGGTTAATTCACTCCTTTTACCTTTGGATGGCATTCCCTTGCCATCCTTGGACTTTCCCTCCTTAACATGATTGTATGTCTCCCCAATATACTTCTTTTTATTGGCCTTAGAGGTCTTAGACTGGTATCCCAATCCCGATCTATCATAGTTGGGTTTCAAACTATCCAACACCATATCTAGACCTTTGGATCCGACCTTGAATCTTTCTAAGGTCTTTTCCAATTTATCAAGTCTTGCCCTCAAGGCTTGATTTTCCCTTTCTAGACCTTTATCCTTAGAGTCCACAGGTCCACTTTAACCATTCCTAGACATACCCTCCTTTCTAGCCACATTCCTTCCTTTCTTGGAATTAGTGCCTTGATCCTTAGGTAGAAGAGTCCTAGGTCTATCATGATGCATGCTTTTCCTAGGATTGTGATCTACCTTGTTAACCCTAGTCCTATCATTATATTTAAATCCAAAGTTATGCACCATTAAGCATTTTTCATTAAATCTAGCATGCATGGATGGATAATTAATTTTATCATGCATAGAGGAACTCAAAATCGAATTACATTTTGGCTTAAGGTTAGGAGTTACCTTCCTTACCTTTGGAGCTTCTCCTTGTTGCAAGCTTCTTTTCTATCTCTCCTCCTTCTCCCATTTTCTTAGATGCTCCATTTTCTTGAGCTTTCCACTCATTGGGCATTTTGTGTGGTAGTGTCCTTGCTCATCACACGTGAAGCATCTGATTCTTTTTCATTTAGCTTGGACTTCTTTGTTCCTACAATCCATGTTAGAACTAGAAGAATTTGAAATGAGTTGGGACTTTACCTCCTTTTTACCTAGTGGACACTTGTCTTTGTAGTGCCCCTTTTCATTGCACCCAAAGCATGTGATGTGGTCGTTGGCTCTTGTTTTGGTGGAGGTGGAGGTGGAGGTGGAGGTGGAGCCTAGGTTAATTTCTTCTTCAACCTTGGATGAAGTGGATGCCTCCTCTTGTTCCGGCATTGATGAGGGTCTCTCCTCCCCCTCAATTCTTGAGGTGGTGACCTCCTCCTCTTCTCTAGATGAGGTAGATGACCTCTCACTTTCTTCCACTTCACTTGATGAGATGGTCAATTCTTCTCCTTTTTCTTCTTCTTGAACCATTTGACTCATCTCGTTGGACTCTTGAGATTGTGTAGGTTTCTCATAATTTCTTTCAATTTGCTCTACAATTCATATGCATTTTGATTTTTACTTACACAACTCAAAACATTGTTAGGCAAAAGATTAACTAAAATTGTCATTACCTTTTCGTTTGCCTTGGATTGATCTTGTTGTTCTTGATTCCAATATCTAGGCCTAAGCCTCTTTCCGTGCTTATCCCTTGGAATCTCATATGGCTCTTCAAGTGCGATTCGACATGCCCACTCCATCCCGAACCAAGTCTCGATTCTCGCCCTCCAAAAGTTGAAGTCATCATGATCGTAGGGCGGTGGAGTGTAGATGTCTTCCTCCAACTTATCTTCCATTGTCTTTCTTCCTCTAGCGTATGCTCCCTCGGCGGTTAGTCCGATCAAGAGCGGTCCTTGCTCTGATACCAACTGTAGGATTGTTTCCGGTATGCTAGAGGGGGATGAATAGCATTTTTCGAGTCTCTTCTACCTACACGGTTAGTTTGCGCAGCGCAATATATAATAAAACAAAACTAACAATGAAGAACAAACGCTAACAAACCTATTTACTTGGTATCCACCCCGGACGGGTGACTAATCCAAGAATCCGTCGGTGGATCACTCCCTGGATAACCTCCGGCTAACCCTCGTCGCTCCTTGTGGGTGGAGAAACCTCGCCACAGCACCAAGTAAACCTCTGAGCACAAAGACTACTATCTTGTCTTTAACCAAGACAAGATTCGTCAAGAAAACCAACCCTAACCGAGTCCTCTTTAAATAGAACTCGGGCTGGAAACCCGCTGGCAGTCGACTGGTCCCAGGGCAGTCGACTGCCACCACTCAGATTCGACCGTTGACATCCCAACGTTCGAATTCTGGTGACTTACCAGTCAACTGCCAAAATGGCAGTCGACTGGTCCAGGGTCCAGAACCTACTGTGAGTTTTGACAGTCGACTGGACAACCCTCAGCCGACTGCCCAGCTTACAACAGCACTCCTACTCACTCTCTTGACCCTCCTCCACGCGTGCCTTCAGGTCCACTCCTTTTGCTTGCCCCTTGAAGTCCTCTTCCATCGGCTATCGTCCCTCGGATGCGCATGCAATTCCTCGACTTGCCTCCATGCCACCCTTCACGTGTGCCTTTTGAAGTCCACTTCCCGAATTGCCCTTGGAGTCCTCCTCCCTCGGCTCTTGTCCCTTGCCTCAGCTGACTCTTCACCAGCAGCCTTGACTATTGCCTTCGCGCCCTCTTCATCTTTGACCCTCGTCCCTCGGATGCACACAAGCCTCCAGCTTATCTTCATGTCATCCTTCACGTACGCCTCGAAGTCCGTGCCCCTTGGCTCATCATCCCTGCTATATCAGGTCCCTCGGGTGCATACAAGCCTCTAGCTTGTCTCCATACAACCCTTCACCATACCGAAGCCGTCCAGCCAAGTCAATATGTGTAAATCTGTACAACCTGCACACTCACATACACATATTAGTACACAAGAGAAAGCCTTGCTTAAACCCTTTGCCCAAACATCAAAACACATGATCACTCCGGATCACAGATTGCCTCAACAATTCCATGGCATTATGGTATATATATATATGTTTGTATGTTCGCGTAGCGCCGCCTTTCCCTTTTTATAAGGATAGGAGGGGTGGACATTACAGGTTAGTATCAGAGTAATGTTTGCCCTTCCACTACACACATATCAAGCCTTCCTCCTGCCGCTTCCAAGTAAGAAACTCTATGCATACCTTACTTTTTTTTTATGATAAAGAATGCTTCTAGATTGAATATGCATGAATGTAAGAAGGAATGACAATAATCTTATACTAGCCTTACATGTCATTTTATAAAGAAAAGCATGGCTAGAAGAGGTAGTAACAGAACTAGTGAGACTGTACCACCGCCTGACCTGATGCATCTAGTGACTGAACTCCAGCGTCAGGTTACTGAGCAGTAGCAGACCATTAACACCTTAATGAATCATCAAGGGAACCTACCACTCCACCAGTGAGCCAACTATGATACCGGTCACGCCTACGGTTACACCAGCACCACCGGTAGGCCCTGCCACTGTAGTATGATAAGAAGCTTATCTAATTCAGTGGTAGAGGCTGAAGCTGGAGAATTTCTCAGGTGCTTGTAAACCGTGGGATGCCCAAGCCTGGTTCAAGATGGTGGAAAGTATAGTGGAGCTGTTAGACTGGCCTGAACATTAAAAATTAAGTGTGTATCATTTTGCTTTTTTGGAGATGCCAGAATGTGATGGGAAAGGGTCAAGGCCAAAAGACAAGTGAACCAAATGAAATTGATGGACTTTGAATCGAAATTTTTCGAGGAGTTCTTCCATATGTGAGTCACAAATAAACATTATGATGAGTTCACTGAATTTCGACATGGTGATCTATCAATCAATGAGGCAGCGAAAAGATTTAACAGACTAGCTCGCCTATGCCCCGAGCTAGTCAATACTGAAAAAGAAAAAGTCAGACTCATGCTGCAGATGTTGTGGCCCGAAATAGCTCTGAATGTGGTCGGAGGGGTTAATAGACTGCAGACCGCAGAAGAGCTGTTCAGTAGTGCCCTGATCACTAAGCACTACCTGAACAATATTATTCAGCAAAAGAAGGTGCTGACCGAGAGTATGAGCAAGTTCATTTAGAAGGTCAGAAACCTCAGAGTACCGATGCCAGCTGGAAAGGAAACCACAATGGTAAGAGAAAGCAATGGAACAACTCCAAAGGTGGTCCAGCGAACAAACATCCCAAGTATCCTCAGTGCACTACGTGCGGGAGGATGCATTTTGGGGTATGCTGCAAAGGCACTAATAGGTCCTACATCTGTGGATTTGAGGGGCATAGAGCTAGAGATGCGCTACCAAAATCTAGGCACCTCCCCAGCAACATATCCAGAACCAGGCTGCACCTGCGCAAGTACACCAGATGTAAGCTGCGCTGGAAGGTACTCAAATAAGCCAAGGGAGATAGGAGGCCCCGGCAGTTATGACAAATGCCAAGGTTTTCTCTCTCACCAAGGAGGACGTAGCGAGTGCTTCTACAGTTGTCACAGGTCAGATATTTATTTTCAGTCAGTATGCTACTGCATTATTTGATACTGGGGCAACGCACTCGTTCATTTTTATGTCATTCACTAAGAAGATAGATATACTTCCACAAGTTCTAGACTTCAAGTTCTTAACGACCCTGCCTTTGGGAGAAATATGGCATCCACCCACGTGCTAAGTGCCTACCGGTCAGAATCGCAGAAAGAGAACTCTATTGCGATCTGATAGTACTCGACATGCAGGATTATGATGTTATACTAGGTATGGATTTTCTGAGCAAATACGGTGCTTCTATCGAGTGCCGTAAGCGAAGAGTGGTCTACCAGCCCTAGGCAAAATCTATGTTTGAATTTATTGGAGAGCCAAGTGTTGGGTATAACTTGGCGGGTTTCCTAAGCAAATACTCGGTCGATCCGAGAAACCTCTACATGTCTATGGATTAAAATTTTAATCCGAATGAAGACTCGTTTCCCATCGACCATCTCATGCCGTATCGAACAATCCAAATCACAACTCGGCTAATTACCAAAATCGACCTTGTGATTTGCTTGACCGTTCGACCGCGGAAAAGACAACGATTTGATCGCCGGCTTTTGTGTTTATGGTCGGGGTCCAGTTAGTAAATTAATGACCATGATACAAAATCAAATTAACAAACTAACACACATAAAATGACGAGGCATATGAATAAGGGCCAAATAAAACATAAGGAGCCAAGGAAGAATTATACCTTCCGTTACCTTACGATCTTCTTCCGTATGACCCTCCCCTCTTGGACGTCGTGTGAGCGACGATCTACCAAGACCCGTGGTCACCAAGTCGATCCCCTCTCCTTGTACCAATCAATCCCTAGCCAAAGGGAAGCCGTCGGCCGCTCCTAGGAGATAATCCAAACACAAAACCTTACTACTCTTTTCCTCCGCCGTTGTCTCCTGAGCTTTGAGTTTTTTCAAGATAGAACAACTTTGCTCTGTGGAGAGCAACTTTCTACAAGTTGATTGCGTGAGCAGCCTTCTCCAGAGATCTATAAGTTGCTCCATGAATCCAAGTTGTGTGAGCAACTTTTCACCGGGTGCAACTTCTCTACAAAACTCAAGATATGTCGTGTGAGTCCACGTTGCATGAGCAACTCTTCCACCTGCTGCTCACCTGCGTTTTCATCTTTCTCCACAGAAAGATGAATCTCCACGCCAAGTTTTCTGCTCACAAAGCCCAAGCTTCTCCAAGTTGTATCCGCCACTTGGGCTCTCCACAACACGAAGTTGGCGCCAAGGGAGGAAGGTTGCGTGAGCAACCTTCCTCCTCACTCCCTGTTCTCCACCGAGGGACACCCTCAGTTCTCCACCGAGGGACGCAACCTTCCTCCTCGTGTCTCAATTCTCCACCGTAGCACAGCTCTCCACCGAGGCAGGAGCTCAGAGTCGCACACATGCGTGAAGATCTCGCCCACGCGAGAGACTGCATCGAAGCAGATAATCTCCTGCTCATGCGCTTGCAGCTTGGAGAGCAGTCAGCGTCGAGAATTGGAGAGAGAGAAGGAGAAAGGGAGGAGAGGTAAGACCTAGTGTTTCTTGTGATCTATTGGATTAATCCGATCAACCATCAACTTGGTTCCATGCCACCATGAGATATATATAGGGCTACAATAGGGACTATGAGGAGGAGTTGGATCTTGGCTTGCAAATGGATACAAACCCGACCTGTGAATGAGGATCCATTCCACTAAAGGATCCCCATTGAATTACCTCACCAACCCCCATATTTACATATGAGCTCCACTTATTACGAGTCGACCATCCCCCTGTGTTTAAGATCTCGAATGTCCATTAATTAATTAAATTACTGACAATTTAAATTAATTAACCTCTGGATCCTTGACTAGTACCACTCAACCTTATCATCGTGCCGGATCAAATCCACCTGCAGAGTTTAGCACGATGAACCTTTTGAGCTCATCAAGGGGACATCATCATCCTGACTCACCAGACATGTATTCCGTCAATAATCATCGGCACATCATATTATTAATATTATCTCCCAACTTACCGGGCATATCGATGTAGCAGAATAGATTTCCCTCATTGGTAAATCAAAGAAATAATGATTAATAATATATGCCCGATATTATTTTGGGATTAAGGGATCGTACTCCATAATAATATCTTGAGGTCCTATCCAATTATCGAGTCAGTACAAATTGGATAACCTCGGGTTTTGGTCCTACCCAATATACTCAAAGCAGACTAGTGTAATTCTATGGTCAAGACCAACCTCACCAAATTACACTACAACCATCCCGATGGGTTGTCCAATTCCATCTCAGTTGTGGGCCTCTATTTTATACTAAGCAAGGGACTGATAACATGATCTTCCGTGTGACACCACACACCATGTTATCTACAATGCAAAGTAATTGGACTTCGTGCATGTACTAATATAAACAGGCACCTAGTTTGGTTGTGATTCTCTTTTCAAAATGAAGATGTTCATATAAAGAAATCATGTCTTTCAGTATACACATCCTACACCAAGAAAAAGAACCCAGAAATTCTTATCAGCTCTAAGAGCACAAAAGATGTTAGACAAGGGATGCACTAGGTATCTAGCATACGTGGTCAACACAAGTCACGCAAAGGACCAGAAGCTAGAAGAGGTCAGAGTTGTATGCAACTACCCAGAGGTATTCCCCGATGAATTACCAGGGTTAGCCTTGATAGGGTGATTGAATTTGAGATCGAACTGATTCCTGGTACTAACTCGATCTCTAAAGAACCATACCGTATGGCGCCGGTTGAATTGAAAGAGGTTCAGGGACAGCTACAGGAGTTACTCAACAAGGGACTTATTCACCCTAGTCACTCTCCATGGTGAGCTCCAGTACTGTTTGTGAAGAAGAAAGATGGGTCTATGCAAATGTGCATAGATTACCGAGAGCTAAATAATGTGACGATCAAGAACAGGTACCCCCTCCCGAGGATAGGTGACCTGTTCGACCAGTTGAAGGGAGCCACCGTCTTCTCTAAGATTGATCTAAGGTCTGGCTATCATCAAGTAAAAGTGAAACAGGATGATATACCGAAGATGGCTTTCCGAACAAGATACGGACATTATGAGTTCGTTGTTATGCCCTTCGGAGTGACGAATGCTCATACTATGTTTATGGACCCAATGAATCGAGTATTCTCGGCATTCCTCGACAAATTTGTGATTGTCTTCATCGACGATATCCTCATCTATTCGAGAAATGAAGAAGAGCATGTCGAACACCTGAAGATAGTATTATAGATTCTTCGGGAAATGTAATTGTATGCAAAGTGCTCTAAATGCGAATCTGGCTCGATCAAGATTCCTTTTTGGGTCATGTTATCTCCAAGGATGGAGTGAAGGTAGACCCAATAAAGATTGAAGCTATGAGTAACTGGAACAGGCCAAAGAATGCCAGTGAAATCAGAAGTTTTCTCGGGCTAGCAGGCTATTACAGAAAATTTGTAGAGGACTTCTCAAGAATCGCAGCCCCTATGACAGTTCTTACAAGAAAGAACAGAAAGTATGAATGGACAGAGTACTGTGAAAAGAGTTTCATAAAGTTGAAAAGAGACTGACAAGTGCTCCAATCCTTACTCTTCCGGAAAGTAACAAAAGCTTCGATATGTACAACGACGCCTCCAAATTGGGACTCAGAGCTATACATATGTAGAGTGGCAAAGTCGTCACCTATGCCTCTAGGCAACTCAAAGAACATGAAAAGAATTATCCCACTCATGATCTAGAACTAGCAGCCGTGGTCTTCACTCTCAAAATATGGAGGCATTATTTATATGGAGCTCAGTGTAAGATTTATACAGATCACCAGAGTCTGAGATATTTCTTTATTTAGAAAGACCTAAATATGAGACAGCGCAATGGCTCGAGCTAGTCAAGGACTATGACTGCGAGATCATCTACCATCCTGGATAAGCAAACAAAGTGGCCGATGCACTCAGCTGGATGTCCTGTTGCCACCTTGACGTCATTATCAGTATTATCCCGACCACTACAAAGAGAAATTATGAGCTACGGGGTTGAGATCATTTTCGGACAGCTTTCTACCATGATGATAGCACTGACACTGTTTGACGATATATTAGAAAAACAAGATAATGATCCAAGCATACAGAGGATCAAGCAAGAGATCCTAAAAGGCATGGATGATGGATTTCGTATCGCCAACGGTGGGGTACTATACCTTAGGGATCGTCTATGCATTCCCAACGATCCATAACTACGAAAGAAGATATTAGAGGAAGCTCACAGAACCCCCTATTCGATGCATCCGGGATCCACCTGTTAGTGATATGAGAGAAGTGTCCTAAGGCAATCGCCTTATGATGTAAACATTTATATTAATAAATGATAATTCACTATTTGAGTATACATGTTTTGTGTATTTGATTGGGATCTTAAACTCATCTACTGAATGCCCGCAATACAACTCACAGCATAAGAGAATTTGTGATGGGATCACAACTAGTGATTATCTCTAATGTGCAATTGTGAAGTATTGAAATTATCCCTAGTTGATAAATTGATAAAAACGAACACTATCAATTCTGTTGAGACTAGCATGGGTTATTCACTAATCAGCCGATTCTCACTGGATGGTGACATTGGGATGTCCGGAGATAATCATGGATGCTAGTTAAGGGAACTAGTTCATTGGAGTGACTAGCTGTAAGACTTCATATGGGAATCTACATGTAGATATGTCAATGAAGTTCTTACTGCAGCTTAAGTACGATGTTCCTTTGACTTGCGGTGTTCAAGTCATCTTGGTCATGGAGACTTATACTTTAACATCTTAAGCAAGCATCTCTAAGGAGGTGTGGACCCAGGATGATTGGGTATAAGCCGAAGTGCCCGAAGATGTTTGAACAGCCTACAAAGGATTCACCACTCCTTGCAAGGAGTTATATACCCAGGCCTATCGTCGGATTGTTACTCAAAACCTCTGGCCAGAGTATATCATGTTTAGAGTGCGAGTCTCTTAAATACATGAGAGTAATTAGAAATCCAAAGGACGAGAAAGACACTACTTGGGCTAGGAGTGACGTAGTCAGCCTAGTGGGGACTGACACCATAGACCGTGTCCTGAACCAAGTGGGTATAAGGTGGTGAAGGGAATGGGGCACGATTCATTAGAGCTGCTGAAGGGTTTCAGAATAATTTCTTCTGAGGTCAAACCGTTGATCTTTCGATTAATTGGGGATCATGATGTACTACTAGGTGCCACTCATGATCGTTCTATAATTAGTTAATTATAGACGGCCAACATAAATCGAAAGCCTATTTAGTCACACGCACTACGAGTAATCCGAGGGATTTAAAACGAGTTGAAAATTAGATTTTCCGATCAAGAGAAATAAGTCGAATCTGAGTTAGTCAGAGGCGCAATGGAAGCTAAAAATGGCTAAGTCTTTTGAAGGCTTTTTGGGCGAATTAAATGAGTTTAATTCGCGGCGGTTCGGGTTGGTTTGGCCGGCCAAAGAGGGTGTCAAAACCCCCTTTGGTGGCCGGCCACAATAAGAGGAGAAAACCAATTAATTTTGGTTTAATTAATAAAATAAATCTAGTGTGATTTGTTTTATAAATTATGGATAAATAAATTTGTATAAAGAAATTTATATAAATAAAATTTATAGAAATTTATTCTTTTATGGAAGATTAAAATAATCCATGAATTGGTTTATTTTAATTTTATAAAATCAATTATGAATTGATTTTTCCATAAAGTTTATAAATTTCTTATAAAATTTATTCCATAATTTAAAGAGAAGAAGAATTAGTTTTATTATAAATTGGTTTATAATAAAGACTCGGTTTAAACGGAATAATTAATAAGAAAATTTATAAGATAAATTTCTTATAACTAATTCCGTTAATTCCGTTAATTCGGTTTAGAGGGAGACTTAGCAAAGGAGTTGCTACTATATAAAGGAACCAAAGGCTAGCCCTTATTTCTAATCAAATTATCATAGAGCTCTCCCTCTCTCTCTTAATCTCTTCTCCTCTCCCTCTCCCTCTCTTGCCTAGGGCCGGCGCCCACCCTAGAGGATTAGGGCCGGCGCACAAAGGACTCTATGGAGGAGGCCGTGAGCTTCAAGAAGAAGAAGGAGAACCCGAACACGAAGAAGAAGAAGTGGATAGCGACTTCTCTCTTCTCGGAATTCGATTCCGTTACTTCGTTGGTTAGTTTCCTATCTTTCCTCTCTTGTTCATCTAGTTGTGCCTTCCGAGAATCTAGTAGTTCTCATCGGCACAAAACTCGTGACTTTGCGAAGTCATCCTGAAGAGAACTCGGCGTGGACGCGAATAGAGGCGGAGCTTCCAAGGGACGCTACGGTTGGATCTCGTCCCTTACTTCGAGTTACGAGAGGTACTTGGTAAATTTGTTTACTTTTCCGCAAAGTTTTATTTTATGATTATGTCAACATAATGTAAGGTTGCATGCTAGATACGAAGTTAAAATAATTTAGGAAATTATTTTATGCAAATTCTTCCGCTGCACGTAAAAATTTAAAATTTTACGAACTCGTATCCTTGTCAACATACACCCAGTCCCAACAGTGGTATCAGAGCCGGTTAGTGTTCGACATAATCGTATAATTGTTTTGTGGAAAACTTTGTCATGATCTCAATTTCGGAAAATTTTTCCAATTATGGAAACTTTCAAATTATAATAAATTTTAGATTTAGGAATTTCAAAGTTTGGAAATCCTCATGAAATTTCGCAAACGTTTGAAATTTTCTAGTTTCTGAAATTTTATAATAATTGTGAAAATTTCCCATCTTTGGAAACTTTCCAATTTTTGGAAATATGTAAGTTTTCTTTTTACCAGAAACTTACAATTATTCTGAAAAATTATTTTTGAAATCTCGCAATTTTGGGCACTTTCTTTTGAGAAAGTCTAGACAAATTCATGGACAGTTAATTGACAATTAAATTTGAATTGGTTTTTAAATTGACAACAAAATTCTTTATTTTGGATTGAGCCTCGGGGAGCCGTCCAATTTAAAGTTAGTTGTTGTAATTTAATTTCCCAATTTTTAATTGAAATTGTCATGTTTGATTTGGATTGAGCCTCGGGGAGCCGTCCAATTAGATTTACAACACATTACTTTTCTTTGGGTATCTGAGCCTCGGGGAGCCACCCTTAGAAAACAATTTGTTGTAATTAATTAAATCCATGAATAAAATATGTTGAAGAGGTGATGCTCTTACATATTGTTGTCTCCAAAATTAATTAGGAAAATGGTTTCCTATAGAGTATTCTTAAATAAGATTTTCATGAAAATAATATGTAGTTGAATTAAGGGATTTGTCTCTTAATTTAATAAGATTTGATTTAGAGAAATCAAAGTCTTGAACATATTATTTCCGAAATTAATTATGACAATTTAGGAAATTGTTTCCCAAAACAATTCCTTTAATAAAGTATGAAATTATAATTAGGAAATCCGGTTCCTAATTTAATTCATGAGACTTGATAAATTAAGTCACATACATACTTTATTAAGGAAATCGTTAGTCATGACATAATTCTATGTCATGAATGTGCTTAGAAAAGATGAGACCCAAAAACCCCTTACAAAATATTAAGGCTAACACCTTCCATTAATATGGTTAGAACCGGAGTTTTGTTTCTCGATTGGGTTGATGGACACATCCATGCCCGACTTGAACCTCAACATGTTCAAACCATGGAATTAGTTTATGAATAATATAGTTCGAGTCAGAGGTCAATCATTAGTTTTGGTTGTTGGACACATCCAAGCCTGACTAAGCGGTTGAATGAGCTCCAACCATATTAAAACTATTTCTTGATTAATGGGTCAGCCTTAAGCTTGGAGCATCGATTTGTTGTGCCACAGCCAAGGTCGATGCAAAGAGAGGTGCAGTTGGGTGCTATGTACTTTGTTGCATACTTGTTAATGAGTTAACAACCCAATGATTTATGCAAACATTCAATTAGTTGATAGCATAATGTGATAGTTACATATATGTGATGTGTAATCGGTTTAATTACCTACCTTCATAGCTAAGAAAAACTTGATGGCCACAGCCATGGTTGATCTTATCTATGGTTGGATATCAACCTATTTGGAGATGCTCCTACGATCTCCCGAATTGATAAAAAGGGTTATTCAATTTGAAAAATAAATAGGATTTTATTAATGTATATTGATACATTCTTTAATCAATCTTCTCACATAAGCTCAATTTGTATTTCTAGGTTAATCACTCGATCATGTCTTCTCTAAACTTGCGTTCCATTTTGGACACCAATAAACTAACTGGGCCGAACTTCATGGACTGGCTTCGAAACTTAAGGATAGTTCTCAAGGCAGAGAAGCTTGCTTATGTCCTTGAAAATCAACTTTCTGACCGTCCTCCAGAAAATGCAACTCCAGACCAATTGTTGGCCTATCAGAAACATGTGACCAATTCTGAACTTGCGAGTTGCATTATGCTAGCCTCTATGGTACCTGAGCTGCAAAAGCAGCATGAGCATATGGATGCTTATACCATCATCTTCCATCTTCATGAGTTGTTTGAAGAGCAGGCGAGATCCGAAAGGTTCGAAGTCTCCAGACTCCTCTTCACCACTAAGATGCAGGAAGGCACTTCTGCCTCGCAGTTTGTGTTAAAGATGTTGGGATACATTGAGCGACTGAGCACACTCGGTTTTTGCAATACCTGAGTTGCTCAACCTGCTGAAGACTGTAAAGCCTTCTGTGAAGCAGGATCAAAAGACGGTACTGATAGTTGGTTCCTCGAAGAAAGGTTCTAAGAGGAAGGCCAAAGAACAGAATAAAGGAAAGAAGAAAAAGGCCAAAAAGACCGGAAAAACCCCAAAAGACACTTGCCATCATTGTGGCAAGGAGGGTCACTGGCGAAGAAACTGCAAGGTTTATCTTGAGTCCTTGAAGAAGAAGGCATCCGATGCCCCATCTTCTTTAGGTATCTTCGTTATTGAATGTCACTCTATTTCCTCAAATACCTGGGTACTTGATACTGGGTGTGGCTCACAGATATGTAATGACATAAAGGGGCTAAGGAATAGAAGAAGGCTCGTCAAGGGAGAAGCGAATTTGCGAGTTGGAAATGGAGCAAAGGTTGCTGCTATTGCCATCGGAACATATTTGCTAAAGCTCCCGACTGGACTTGTCTTAGAATTGGATAATTGCTATTTTGTTCCTTCGTTAATAAAGAACATTATATCTATTTCATGTTTGAATGAAAAAGGTTACCATTTAACTTTTAGTAACAATTGTTGTTACATAACTTTAAATGGCGTTCTTTATGGGAATGGAACTTTGTGCAATGGCATCTACACGTTAGATTTATCCAGTGACGTTTTCAATATCGAAGTTAACAACAAACGTGCTCGAATAGATAATCGAATAGACTCCTACACGTGGCATTGTCGTCTTGGCCATGTAAGTAAGAAACGCATGACCGAATTACACCGATGTGGAATTTTGGAATCATTTGAACCCGGTTCATTTGATACATGCGAATCATGCTTAAAAGGCAAGATGACCAAATTACCCTTTCCCGGAAAAGGTAATCCAGTGGGAGAGTTGCTTGGTCTAATACATACCGATGTATGTGGACCAATGTCAACTCCTGCACAAGGAGGCTATAACTACTTCATCACCTTTATCGATGATCACTCACGATTCGGGTACATGTTCTTGATGAAACACAAATCTGAAGCTTTTGATAAATTCAAAGAGTTCAGAAATGAAGTAGAGAAACAACTTGGCAAAAGTATTAAAATACTTCGATCCGATCGGGGTGGTGAATACTTAAGTCAAGAGTTTCAAGAATATCTAAGAGACAATGGGATATTATCCCAATGGACTCCGCCATATACACCACAGCATAATGGTGTATCTGAGAGGCGAAACCGAACCTTGATGGACATGGTTAGGTCGATGATGAATCATGCAACTCTTCCAAAATCCTTTTGGGGTTATGCACTTAAGACAGCTGTTTACTTATTAAACAGAGTCCCGACCAAGGTAGTCTCTACTACTCCATATGAGATTTGGAATAGTAAGAAACCTCACTTAACTCACCTTAAGATATGGGGTTGTCCTGCTTATGTGAAGCGGGTTGTATCAGACAAATTGGATGCTAAGTCTGATAAATGTCTATTTATTGGATACCCTAAGGAAACGAAGGGTTACCAATTCTATCATCCCTTGGAACAAAAGGTGTTTGTTTCAAGGCATGCTGTATTTCTGGAAAGAGAATTTCTTTTACAAGAAAATAGTGGGAGTGACATTGAACTTGATGAAGTTCAAGAAACTCCAATAGACATTACAGAGACACCTAGTCTAGGCCCACAACCGATAATTCATAGTGATGAGCTATCAGTTGAACCTAAAACAACACCACCTCTTCGTAGGTCTGATAGGGCACGCAATATTCCAGAGAGATACGGATTTCTCATAAGTGAATCAAACGACGTGTTACTCATAAGCGATGATGAACCTATCAGTTATGAAGATGTCCTGAAAAGTTCAGAAAAGGACAAATGGCTTGAGGCCATGAAGTCGGAAATGGATTCCATGTACGAAAATCAAGTATGGGACTTGGTTAACCCACCTGAAGGGATTAAACCCATAGGGTGCAAGTGAGTTTTCAAGAAGAAAACCGACATGGAGGGTAATGTAGTTACCTTTAAGGCTAGATTAGTGGCAACAGGATATCGTCAAAAACAAGGGATTGATTATGACGAAACCTATTCGCCAGTAGCTATGCTTAAATCCATTCGGATGCTCCTAGCCATAGCAGCTCATTATGATTATGAGATATGACAAATGGATGTGAAAACAGCTTTCCCTAACGGAAACCTGCTTGAGAATGTATACATGATACAACCTGAAGGTTTCACATCGGTTGATAAAACCAAAGTATGCAAGCTTCGACGATCCATATATGGACTGAAGCAAGCATCTAGGAGCTGGAACATCCGTTTTGATGAGACAATCAAAGAGTTTGATTTCTCACAAAATCCTGACGAACCTTGTGTGTACAAGAAGGTTAGTGGGAGTGCAGTCGTATTCCTAGTATTATATGTCGATGACATATTACTTATAGGAAACGATATATCAGTTTTACAGACAGTTAAAATTTGGTTGTCCAAAACTTTCTCCATGAAAGACCTAGGAGAAGCAACCTATATCCTTGGGATTAGAATCTATAGAGATAGATCAAAACGGTTGCTTGGTCTTTCGCAGTCTACATATATAGACCGAGTGCTAAAAAGGTTTAGCATGTCGGAATCCAAGAAAGGTTACCTTCCCATCAGGCATGGGATCAACCTTTCGAAGTCTATGTGTCCGCGCACAGAAGACGAGAGGATTTGCATGAATAAGATTCCCTATGCATCCGCAATAGGATCTATCATGTATGCTATGTTAAGTACTAGGCCCGATGTATCATATGCTTTGAGCGTCACAAGCAGATACCAGTCGGATCCAGGAATGGATCATTGGGCGGCTGTCAAGACAATCCTTAAGTACTTAAGAAGAACTAAGGATGTGTTCCTAATATATGGGGAAGGAGATATGGTAATACGTGGGTATACAGATGCCAGTTTCCAGACAGATAAGGATGACTCCAAATCGCAGTCTGGATACGTATTTACTTTGAATGGAGGCGCAGTAAGTTCGAAAAGTTCCAAACAAGACACCATAGCGGATTATACCACGGAAGCAGTTTGGATCAAGAAGTTTGTCTCGAAACTTGATGAGGTTCCAACCATTGATGAAGCAGTGCCGGTTTACTGCGACAACAATGGAGCTATTGCACAAGCAAAGGAACCAAGGTCTCATCAACGATCCAAACACATGCTTCGACGCTATCATCTGATCAGAGAGATTATAAGTAGGAATGACATACAAATTGAGAGAGTTCCACTGAAAGGAATATAGCGGATCCTTTAACTAAGGCCTTGCCTCAAAGCAAGTTTGAGGGTCATGTTAGAGCCTGTGGTATTGGATACCGTAGCGATTGGCATTAGGCCAAGTGGGAGTTTGTTAGTGATATGAGAGAAGTGTCCTAAGGCAATCGCCTTATGATGTAAACATTTATATTAATAAATGATAATTCACTATTTGAGTATACATGTTTTGTGTATTTGATTGGGATCTTAAACTCATCTACTGAATGTCCGCAATACAACTCACAGCATAAGAGAATTTGTGATGGGATCACAACTAGTGATTATCTCTAATGTGCAATTGTAAAGGATTCACCACTCCTTGCAAGGAGTTATATACCCAGGCCTATCGTCGGATTGTTACTCAAAACCTCTGGCCAGAGTATATCATGTTTAGAGTGCGAGTCTCTTAAATACATGAGAGTAATTAGAAATCCAAAGGACGAGAAAGACACTACTTGGGCTTGGAGTGACGTAGTCAGCCTAGTGGGGACTGACACCATAGACCGTGTCCTGAACCAAGTGGGTATAAGGTGGTAAAGGGAATGGGGCACGATTCATTAGAGCTGCTGAAGGGTTTCAGAATAATTTCTTCTGAGGTCAAACCGTTGATCTTTCGATTAATTGGGGATCATGATGTACTACTAGGTGCCACTCATGATCGTTCTATAATTAATGGGTTAATTATAGACGGCCAACATAAATCGAAAGCCTATTTAGTCACACGCACTACGAGTAATCCGAGGGATTTAAAACGAGTTGAAAATTAGATTTTCTGATCAAGAGAAATAAGTCGAATCTGAGTTAGTCAGAGGCGCAATGGAAGCTAAAAATGGCTAAGTCTTTTGAAGGCTTTTTGGGCGAATTAAATGAGTTTAATTCGCGGCGGTTCGGGTTGGTTTGGCCGGCCAAAGAGGGTGTCAAAACCCCCTTTGGTGGCCGGCCACAATAAGAGGAGAAAACCAATTAATTTTGGTTTAATTAATAAAATAAATCTAGTGTGATTTGTTTTATAAATTATGGATAAATAAATTTGTATAAAGAAATTTATATAAATAAAATTTATAGAAATTTATTCTTTTATGGAAGATTAAAATAATCCATGAATTGGTTTATTTTAATTTTATAAAATCAATTATGAATTGATTTTTCCATAAAGTTTATAAATTTCTTATAAAATTTATTCCATAATTTAAAGAGAAGAAGAATTAGTTTTATTATAAATTGGTTTATAATAAAGACTCGGTTTAAACGGAATAATTAATAAGAAAATTTATAAGATAAATTTCTTATAACTAATTCCGTTAATTCCGTTAATTCGGTTTAGAGGGAGACTTAGCAAAGGAGTTGCTACTATATAAAGGAACCAAAGGCTAGCCCTTATTTCTAATCAAATTATCATAGAGCTCTCCCTCTCTCTCTTAATCTCTTCTCCTCTCCCTCTCCCTCTCTTGCCTAGGGCCGACGCCCACCCTAGAGGATTAGGGCCGGCGCACAAAGGACTCCTTGGAGGAGGCCGTGAGCTTCAAGAAGAAGAAGGAGAAACCGAACACGAAGAAGAAGAAGCGGATAGCGACTCCTCTCTTCTCGGAATTCGATTCCGTTACTTCGTTGGTTAGTTTCCTATCTTTCCTCTCTTGTTCATCTAGTTGTGCCTTCCGAGAATCTAGTAGTTCTCGTCGGCACAAAACTCGTGACTTTGCGAAGTCATCCCGAAGAGAACTCGGCGTGGACGCGAATAGAGGCGGAGCTTCCAAGGGACGCTACGGTTGGATCTCGTCCCTTACTTCGAGTTACGAGAGGTACTTGGTAAATTTGTTTACTTTTCCGCAAAGTTTTATTTTATGATTATGTCAACACAATGTAGGGTTGCATGCTAGATACGAAGTTAAAATAATTTAGGAAATTATTTTATGCAAATTCTTCCGCTGCACGTAAAAATTTAAAATTTTACGAACTCGTATCCTTGTCAACATGCACCCGGTCCCAACACCACCAAGATGTGTCAAGACCTGAAAGAGAAATTCAGGTGGTTCGGTATGAAAAGAGATGTGGCTCAGCATGTCAGTACCTACCTGACCTGCTAGAGAGTTAAAGCAGAATACCAGAGACCTGGAGGAGTTCTGCAGCCAATTTAGTTTCCAGAATGGAAATGGAAAGATATCTCTGTGAATTTCATTTCAGGGCTGCCTAAGACTACAAACGGATATGATGCAATATGGGTAATCGTGGACAGATTGACGAAGTCTGCTCACTTCCTAGCAATCAAGATGACCTATTCGATCGAGCAGCTAGCTCAATTATATGCTAAGGAAACCATCAGAATACATGGAATCCCTAAGACGATCATTTCGGATAGGAATGGTCGTTTTACTTCACATTTCTAGGAATGTGTTCAGAAAGCTCTTGGCACTAAGTTACGATTCAGTACTCCCTTTCATCCTCAGACAGACGGGTAAACGGAATGAGTGAACCAAGTACTGGAGGATATATTACGAGCCTATGCCCTGGATTTCAAAGGGAGCTGGTGCCGATATTTATGCTTAGCAGAATTCACTTACAATACTAGCTATCAATCTACTATTGGAATAACGCCTTATGAAGCTTTGTACGAGAGGAGATGTAGGTCTCTAATCTGTTGGTATGAAAGCGGTGAAAAGGAATAAATGGGACTCTGACGAGCCCAAAATATACTGTCACGAATGTGGGTCCATCAAATTTAGAATTTATAAATGAATAACTGGAAACCCTTTTACAATCAAAAGTATGAAAATGTAATATAGGGGCCACAGGTCGTATTTTTCTCGGGGCTAGTTGACGTTGTGTGATTCGAGCTTGTGTTTAGGTGTCGTTTGTGAATTTCGAGTTTCAAATTAAATCTGGTTTTTGGGTTGCAATTAAAAATGAATGAAAGCACCAAGACAAGGGAGAAACTTAACCAAGCAATTGTAAATCAAGTAATGACAATTCATGAACTCAACCAATAAGAAACTTAATCAAGTAAGGCACTTAGCCGAATTCAAGGAGTGATTCTGAACTTAAATGCATGTACACGACAAATTTCTTTTAACTCCAAGGAGCATTCAACCGAAATTTTATCTTGACACAATGCAACCATAAAACAAACTAGATATGCAAATTGAGATGCTTGTGTGCCAAAATTGAGATTACAATTCAGAGATGAATCGAATGCATACGAAATTGATTTCAAACACAATCATACACCAAGAAAGCATGTTAATTTCGGATGCAAAACAGTGCCACAAAATAGCTTGGCAAGCAATGGAACCCTTTGTGCCAAAACTTGAAACTTTTGTGCCAAAAACTACTTCCAACAGTTTCAGCATTGAAAACTACCCATCAAACTTGGAAAGAGCAGCTGTATATGCAGGGAAATGCAGGATTAATTGTAAGATTCAGACTCCATATGACCGGGTAAAACAGAAACATTGACAGAATTGATAATTGCTAACTGCAGAAATGAAATTCTGCAATTCAGCTATAAAATCGATACACCCCAGCTGATGAAGAACAAAGGAATATAAAGCAAACAAATAGGATGCAAGCAATCTATTGAATGCAGAATTAAAAGTCCAGTTATCAACTTATCTGCCAAAACAGGTCGACTGCAGAAATTGAGAGCATGAAATCAGACATGGAGTTCAGAAATTGGAAACTGGTGTGCAGCAGGAATGGATGCGCAGATAAGCAAAAACTGAATGCAATGTAAACTAAACAATTGAAATGAATGCTCAAACCCAGAAGAACTAATGCAACTGACTCAAACTCAGAACACAAAACCGAAAATCATAGATCCCACTTGATACGCAAGCTGGATCTGCTGAATTTGGCAGTTTTCAGACATGAACCAACTTCAGAAATGAAATTACCTATCAACCGAACTTGGATCAACTAAATTAACTCTCTAAGTGTGATCTTTAATTTCAGGGAATTAACTACACAAGTCAAATTGAAACAAAAGCTGAAAAATTCGAAACTGAACAAAAACAGGACAATAAAACTGATACGCAGCTAAGAAAATGGCACGCAACAATTAAAATAAGGAATCCACTGAAATTTAAAACAATTATCCACTAGACAGGTTCCTAAACTACTCAACTTGAAGGATTAAAGCTAGATTAAGCAGAAACTAATCAGAAACGAGATTAACCAAATCTGAAACCAAAACAAAAACTAAACTACAGCAGTAATGAAAATTACAACTAATAAACGAGATTAACTAAGAAATCTAAACATCGATCTCTTCCCGAGCTCGAATGCTTCTTGGTCGTCAAGCAAGAGTGAGCCTCGGACCCGCAAGCTCAGCAAATCAATGGAGAAACGACCTCTGCGAAGCAACTCAGCTCACAGTCTGTGCCAAGCTGAATTGCCAATCGATTTCTTCAATCTTGCCTTGTCCAACCGCGCGGATGATGTGGGGATGAACCAAACACTCCAGGGAACCCCTCTGGATAGCTCGGATGGATGGAGGGTGGATCAAAACCGAGATTGAAGCAATGAAGGACAGAGTTGCGGAAACCTCACAACAACTCTGTTTTGGCCAATTCGGAGCTGGAAATTCACCGAAGCAACTCCCCAAGGATCTAGCACTCGATCTAGGTCAGAAATCGAGGGGTCGCACCCCTTGAATTGAAGAAATTAGCTAAAATCGAAGAAGAAACGAAGAAGATGACTGTAGCGGCGGAGACGCGACGAAGGAGAACTGCTGCGGAAATTTGATTAAATAGTTATCAACGGACGGCCCAGATTGCTCGGAGGAGATCCAACGGCTGATCTTCATCTGATTGGAGCCAAACTTTTATGATGATGATCTAGGGTCAGGATCTGCCTTGTGATAGCTCGGATCCTCCAGATATGCAACGGATGGTCCAGATCAACTCTATCTGTGAATGGACGCTCTAGAGCCCTCCTTGCTTGATCCAACGGTTGATTGAGCTCTGATTGGGATGAAACCTTCAGATCTTGATCATAGAGCTTGATCAACCCTAACCCTAGCTCGGATTGCTTCAGATCATCCCGGATGGTTCAGATCTAGCCGCTCTTGAATCGGACGACCCGGATTAATCGTAGGCTTGATAATTCGATCCGGTTCACATCCGACTCAGGTTTGACCCAGTATGCCCTAAGTCCTTGAACCTTTGGTGCCTACAAAAATAAATCCAGAATTTAGTGGCCAATTAATCCAATTTAATGCAAATTTGCAATTAAGTCCAAAATAAGATAAAGTTCCAAAACCTAGGGTAAAATCATAATTAAGCAATAAAAACATGGATCAAACATGGATTTTAGCAATTAAAATAATCAATAAAATGGTGCTTATCAGACTCAAGACAGATTTCATCGACGACACCACCCGAGCTGTACAGAACATCCACCAAAGAATAGAAACCGCTCAGAGCTGGCAGAAGAACTATGCGGATATCCGACGTAGGCCCTTGGAATTCCATGTTGGGGAATCAGTATTCCTCTGAGTGGCTCCTATGAAAGGAGTAATGAGATTCGGGAAGAAGGGAAAGTTAAGTCCGCGTTATGTGGGACCATACCAGATCCTGAAAAGAGTTGTCATGGTGGCTTATGAGCTAGAACTGTGATGGTAGCCCACAACTAGCGTCACGATGAGCATCAAATTTGAATTTATAAATTGAAAACCCTTTGCTCACACAACTAAATGTAGTATAGGGGCCTCAAGTCGTATTTTTCCAAGGACTAGCTAAGAATGCTTAATTCAAGCTCGAATTCGTCGTTTTCTATTTTGGGTTTTCAAGTGAATTGGGTGTTTTTGTGAATATGAATGAAATTACATTAGTTTGAAACAAAATGAATTCAGCTAAATCAAAAACTAATTCGAAATTGCAGAAACTAAAATGCTTTGCTTATCATTCAAACCCTACATATTCCACAAATCCGATTCTTGCAAGAAACTAAATGAAGACTATTACAAAGAACGCAGGGAATTTAAGGTAATCTATGAGATTGGCAACCAAAAATTCACATTAAATGCAGGAAATCTGTCTAACGGCAGAATTATGAAATCTAGAACAAAGCTTACTTAAGAAACAGGATTGAACGAAGCTGAGAACTGCCTGATCGGTCAAAAGACCGATCAGATATTTACCTGATCGGTCAACAGACCGATCAGATACCTTGCTGATCGGTCAAACAGACCGATCATATACAATTAAAATAGAGAAACAAGTATTCAGAAACGAAGATTGCAGAAACAAAAATTGGAGAAACGAAATTCTCAGAAATGTAACAACAGATCCATCCCTTGCCAAGATCTCCTTCTTGCCATCACACAAGAACCAAACTAGAAACCCTCTAGCTAGAAATTAGTAAGATCCACTCCCGCGATCAGTTATTGCTCAGCTTGGTGCACAATCTGAAAACCTCTTCCAATCTCTTCCTCCTTGATGAGTTGAATGGTGAATTCAGCTTAGAAACCTTCAGAACACTTCGAAGAACCCCTCCGAATGCTCCAACAGCTCCGGTCCGTGAAGAACGACGATCAAACAGGATATTGATCGGTAGAACAGAGCTCCTCGGCGAAACCCTCACCTGAGACCTTCCGCGATAAGATTTGATTAGCAAACTTCACGGAGAATCATCTCTTTGATTTGAAACCTTGAAACAAGCTTGGATCTGATGTGGCCACCCGGATCGGAGAAGAAAACGCTAAGAAATCGAAGAACAGATGAAGAACTCGCGACCAAAGAGCTGGGGAGAGGAATTTCTATTTTAACTAATTCCCATTAAAAATGAGCGGCTATGATCATCCTCACTCAATCCAACGGTCAGATCATCTCGGATTGGAATCAAACATTCCAGATCTCCATCAATGGTTAGGATCTTCTTCTTCTTAGCTTGCATCGATCATATCTGCAACGGATGGCTCAGATTACCCTTCCTTTTGAATGGATGGCTTAGACTCCTCTTAAGCTTGATCCAATGGCTAGATGACTTCTGATTTGGACCAAAACATCAGATCTTGATCTATGGTCTTGATTAACTCTACCTTGAGGTTGGATTGGTCAAAAGATTATAGATGGCTTAGATCTCCCCATGACTTGATTGGACGACCCATATTTCTCCATCCTTGATCCTCTTGATCCGAATCCAAGTCTGAACTCAAATTCGATCCAATTTGATCTAGGTCCATGATCATTCGAATCCTACAAAATTATATTCAAATTTTAATGCCAAAACATCTCAAATATCAAAAGAATTGCATCGAAAGCCAAAGTAGAAATAACTCATGGAACCTAGTGTAAATACAAGATTAAACATGTAAAAAGGATCAAAACATGGGTTTAAGAGCCTAAATTGATTATCAAAATGGTAATTATCAAGCTGCCCCAAGAGATGTCAGCCATTCACAACCTATTCCATGTTTTAATGCTCAGGAAATGTATTCCCAACGCACACCAAGTGATTGAGCCGAAGACAGTGCAAGTTCAAGAGGACCTAAGTTATGAAAGTTGACCTATCCAGATAATAGATCGAGAAGTCAAAAAGCTAAGGAACAAGGAGGTGCCCTTAGTAAAGGTCCTATGGCGAAGTCAACGGTTTGAAGAGGCCACCTGGGAACGTGAGGACGATATGAAACAAAAGTACCCAGAACTATTCTAAGTTCGAGGACGAACTCTTTATAAGGTATGGGGGATTGTAATGCCCGTAAAATCCTCTCAATTTTTACATGAACACTAATATGAATATTAGTATAATTCTTAATGGATTGTAGGTGGAATTCTAGTATAATTCTTAATGGACTTTAAGTGGGCTTTTCAAAAAATAAATAAATAAATAAAAGGGGAACGAACCAAAATGTAACATTTGCCTCTATAGATGTGATCCGATCATTGAAGTAAAGGTAAGAGTAGGAGATAAATAAAGAAAAATAGAATAAATCTGATTAGTGCTAAAAATTGATGTGGAAAGGAAAACAAATGGATTAGCCTCTATAGATGTGATTCAATCATTGAAATATGGTTTTGAAAGAACCTAAACAAGTTTTAGAGTACAATAACATATGTGTGTCACAAATATAAGGCTAATTCTCACTAGGCAAAAAATAATTCATCTCAAGTCCTCAATTAAGAATCTAAAACCAAGTAGTACTCAAGCATCCAAGATTTCATCCATTAGCTCAAACCTCAAGTTTTAACAACCAAATTTAATTTATTTTCAAGAGATTCTAAAATGCTATGGAGATAACCTAGAGAGATGCATTTATTCCTAGTCATGCAAGAAAGAGTGACCAAAAGAAATAATATGGTATTTACAATGACTCCTAGTCATTTCTACTCTACTTAAGCATTTATTAGCAAGGACTCAATTTAAAGGAAAATTCTAGAAGTCATAAAAGTGAAAGAAAATTCAAGAAGGAACAAACTCTCCTTTATTTCTGGTGGACGGAGTCTATCAAGAAGTAGCCTCCATCGTGGTAGTGGAGGAGTATAGGTAGCTGAGAGAATTAGGACTCCCCCACACTTAGACTTCACAAAAAATTGCTCAGGTGGCCGCAGGCGATTTAGGTTCAAGATCCACTGAAGGAATGGAGTGCTATGAATTAAAGTAAGATCGTCTCCTCCCTCTTGATGTCTTTTGAAAGATTTTCCAGGAGGCTGGAGTCTGTTCAGATGGAGCACCCACTCCGGAAGTCTTCTGAACCCTGCAAAACAATGTAGTACCTCTCTCAAGCGTGCAGGGTCAGAAAGAAATAAAATAATATCAGTCTCTGCATGAAATGTATCCAAAACTGCATTATATCCAATTAAATCAATTCTTGGTGCCTCAATAAATTTTTCACAATTATTTTCTACAAAAAATGCATCCAGAAATTCATCACAAATAATGAAATCAATTTTTGGCACTTCAATAGAAATATCACAATTATTTTTCATCAAAGATGTATCAAGCAATGTATCACAACCTATGAAATCAACTTTAGGTGCCTCAATGAATTTTTTACAATTATTTTCAGCATAAGATATATCAAAAGACTCATCACAACAATCAACATCAATTTTAGGCACCTCTAAAAATTTTTCACATTCAGCATTTTCATGATATGTATCACCACATGCTTCAAATTCAGCAACATTAACACTAGGTACCTCTAGGGATTTTTCACAATCAAATTCTACAAAAGATGCATTCCTAAGTATATCACAAACAATAAAACCAGTTTGAGGTACCTTTATGCAATTTTCAAAAAAATTAGGAGGAGTATTTACCTGATCGTGCTGAAGAGTACCTGGAGGTTCTACAAAAGTAGATGTATCCGTGTTCTCCTCCTGGTCAAGTAATTTCTCCACTTCAGGTTCAAGTTCTGATGGACACTCAACTAGAGCAGGTGATCCTTGGGTTCTTGCTTCCACCATGCAAGTCCCTACACTTTCTGGTTCATCCTCTGAATCTTCTAATGTACCAGTCAATTGTGGTGGTCCCTGGGGCTTAGTGCAATCCCCTACACCTATGGAATCATCTCCCATGCATGTTTCTTCTGTAGTATCTGCAACAACAATATCAAAAAAATTAGGACCCTCAATAACACTATCATCACAAAATAAAAGATGAGAAGGGTCCTGTATTGCTTCAGAATCTTCTTCTTGAGCTGAAAGATCTGGACATGAATTTTGAGCAAGAACTTCAGGAGGAATGCATGCTGTAGGTGCCCTATTTTTGATTTTTTTTCTTCTTCTTCCACCAAAATTGCAAGATCACTTGAAGAAGGACTTGGCCATGCACTAGGGTCACCTTGAACTGATAAAAATTCAACCCCGGGGCTGTTTTGAGTGGGAAAATGGGATGCTGAAAATTTTTCAGGAAATACGGCCTCTGGAGTGTTTAAACTTGATACAATCTCTTCATTTCCCAAGGTTAGATCACCATCATACCCCTCAGAATTAAGAGTAGCTTGAGAAGATAATTGTTCTAATCTTTGGGTTTTTATCTGATTGAATTGATCAACCAATTTTGCAAGGCGTTGTTGTTGTTGTTGAAAAATTTGTTGTTGTTGTTGTTGAAAATTTTGCTGTTGTTGTAGGACTTGTTGAAGCATCTCCATCAATTGTTGTTGAGCCTCACTCTCATCAGGATTCTCAAAGCCTCCTTGGTTAGTATGGAACTCTTGTTGGTCTTGAAATGTAACATAAGGCTACTGAAGACCAAGAGTAGACTGTGCATTCTGAAATGGAGACTGTGGGGGCTGATCAAATGGTTGAATAAGATGATTAAACTGCTAAAAATTTGGTTGGAATGATGGTGAAAATTGCTAAGAATTGTAGCCCTGGAAATCTTGGATCTGAGGTTGAAATTGTGGTGGTGAAAACTGAAATTACGTGGGCTGGAAATTCTAGTTTTGTTGCTGGAAATTCTGATTAAAGGGTTGTGAGGGCTGGAAAAATGGTTGGTTTTAAGGTGGAAATGTTTGAAACGATTGACAACCTTGCTGCCCTTGTTGATATGGCTGAATTGAGGTTGGAATTGCTGAAATTGGGGCTGAAAACTCTGGAATTGTGGCTGCCCAATCTGAGTTTGTTGGAAATTTGGTTGATTTGGCTGAAAATTTTGGAAAGGCTAACTTGGCTGACAATTAGGCTGAAAAAACTGATTTGTTGGTTGAAAATTCGAATAGGGCTGTTGAAAATTCTGGAATTATGGTTGAAATTGCTGTGGTGGCTGTTTGAAAGGTTGGTTCTGCTGAAAGTTTGAATCGGGCTGCTGAAATTGTTGACATGGCTGCTGGTAAGTAGATGAATCACTGTTGGGTCTTAGTTGGGAATTCCAGTGCTTAAACACAATTTTTAACCCCGCCAGTGCATCTTTGAGCTCTGTATAGTCCTCTGGTGAAAACATTTTGATCTTACAGCCCTGTCACAAAACAAACAAGAAAAATGGCAGCAACCGTATACAAAAGATAAAACAACAGAAAATAGAATCAAATGATATGCCCATAAGCACACAAGTAAAAATCAAACAAATCAACTAGTTGCTTCCCCGGCAACGGCGCCAAAAATTTGATGGCCCACAGAATAGGCTGTCACGAATGTGTGGGTCTCAAATTTAAATATGTGAAAACTGGAAACCCTTTTTGCAATCAAACTATGAAAACGTAGTAAAGGGGCCACAGGTCATATTTTTCCTAGGGACTAGTTGAGAGTTTGTTTGATTCGCGCTCGTGTTTATTTGTCGTGATTGTTTTTGGGTTTCAAGTAAATGTTTGGGTTTTGGGTTGCAATCGGAAACGAAAATGCAATGAAATGAAATGGCAATAAAAATAAATGAAAACTAAACAAATGAAATAAAAGAGCGATAGCAAGTGATAACCCAATCAAGGGGAAACCGATTCACCCAAAGGAACTTAATCGAATGTAGAGGAGCAAATCTAAATTCAATTGCTACCAAATGCCAAACAATTAAATCAACACGGAAGCTACACTTCAATTGAAACTAATGCAAAAACTTCAAACTTAATTGTAAAAATGAGACTTGATACTAATGTCGGAAGGAAACTAGAAATTCAGTAATGATCCAAGCCCGAAACAAACTGATTTCAAACTATATGGCACAGAAAAACAACAATCAAATTGACACCAATCAATGCATTAGCCTCATCTTGATACAAAGTGGAAGAGTGAACCAAATTTGATACACAAGGTAGAAACTCATGCACCGAAGGTTTATCCTAAATGCAGAGCTAATTACTGATGAATTCTGAATCAAAACTGATCACTTTATCTTGGAAATCAAATTAACAGCAATTGATATTCAAAACTAAAACAAGCAATTTCAGATACAAAAACATAACAAGGAATGCAAAAATAATGTGCCAAATTGCAAAATCATTTCAAATGCAGAAATTAAACTCACTAAGCAAGCCAATTCGAATGCGCAATCTAATGTTTAGACAAGATATAGGAGATCTACTCGACACAAACTCAAGAAACTACAGCAGAACATGCAGAAGTAAATTGATGCGCAGAGAACAAAAGCAGAAAAAAACTGATACGTAGCTAAACTAATTGATACGCAATTAAGGAAACAGAAAATAACTGAAATTAAACCCAATTGTTCACTAAACAAGATTCCTAACTAATTACCTAGCAGAAAGGAAACCTAACTAGAGCAGAAACTACTTAAGGAAGCAATCAAACAGCTGATACGAAATTTCAGTAATGACAGAATTCAGAAATGGAATTACAGCAAACGAACTGAAATTAACTAACTAAACTAGCATCTATCCCTTCTCTGAGCTCAAATTCGTCTTGCCGTCACACAAGATATGAGCCTCGAACCCGTAAGCTCAACACATCACCGGAAAACTGCCTCTGCGAAGCAAATCTAGCTCAGCTCAGCTCAAATGCGAAAACCCATCCAATTCCTTCAACTCAGCTGCGATGATGATTTGGGATTGATACGAGCACTTCAGGGAACCCCTCTGAACTACTCAGATGGATGAAATGGTGCGCAGCATTGAATTCCAGGAAGCGATGGCAAAACTGACGAGACCTCGATCAGTCCTATTCTTGGGCAATTTAGAGCTAGATTCTTCTCGGAAACACTTTTTTCAATGATCTAGAACTTGATCCAAAGGAGAGAATAATGCGGTCACGTCTTCTGATGAAGCAAATCGATGAAGAAACTAGGAATAAAAACAAGGAAGAAGCTATTGCGGCGAAGACGCGACGAGGAAGGAAGCTGCGCAGGTTTTGATTAAGTACTTAGCATTGGACGGTTCAGATTGATTTGAGGAAATCCAACGGCTGATCTTGCTCTGATTTAATCCAAACTTTGATGATAATGATCAGGGGTCAGGATCTGCCTCATGGTAGCTCAGATCCTCCAGATTTACAACGGATGGTCCAGATCACCCTAATCTTTGAATGGACGATCTAGAGCCCTCCGAGCTTGATCCAACGGTTGAATAAGCTCTGATTGGGATGAAACCTTCAGATCTTGATCAGAGTCCTTGATCAACCCTAACCCTAGCTCGGATTACTTCAGATGGTCCCGGATGGCTCAGATCTAGCCGCTTTTGAATCGGACGGCCCGGATTAATTCGAAGCTTGATAACTCGATCCGGGTCCACTTCCGACTCAAGTTTGACCCAGTATTCCCTAGGTCCAGGATCCTTTTATGCCTATAAAAATAGATCAAAAATTTAGTGGCCAAATAATCCAAATATGTGTAAATTTGCAATTAAGTCCAAAATAAGAGGAAGTCCTAAAACCTAGGGTAAAATCACAATTAAGCAAGTAAAACATGGGTCAAACATGGATTTTAGCAATTAAAATAATCAACAAATGGTACTTATCAGGTTGCTTGAAGGTTTCGGCCAAGTCCTAGTTTTAGGCTTAGGAGGAGGCTAAAAACCCTATGTATGCTTCCTATTAGCTTAAGAGATCAAGAACATATCTCCATGATTCATCAAATGACATAATAATGTTGGCATGCTTCTATGTTAGTTTATGATTATGTTAGGCCTTATTCATGTATGCTTTATGTTATGCTTCATGTATCATGATTATGTTTAGGCCCTTTAGGGCATACCTATATTATGCATGACTTATGAATGATGGAATGCCTAAAAGATGCTAAGAGCGTTCTTTATGAAAAGAAAGGAAACATGATAAGCTATTTTACTTTTGTATGGGCTTGTACCGGACCCAAAAAAGGTCCTTGGGATGGGCTCCTACATTGCCCCTAGGCCGAAGGTTGCCTAGTTCTCTAGTAGGTTGGGATTAGCTACCTCGTATCTACTTAAGGGATACGCGCAAATTGTGAATGTGGTACAATGTAGGGCCCTTATGTTGAGAGTTATGTTCAAGTACTTGATAATTACCATTTTACTAATCAAATTAGGCTCTCAAATTCATGTTTTGATCCCTTTTATATGATTAATCTTGTATTTACACCTGGTTCCATGAGTTGATTCTATTTTTAGTTTTGGATGTAAATCTTTATATATTTGAGATATTTTGATATTAAATTTGAATCTTATTTTGTAGGCTTTGAATGATCACGGACCTAGATCAAATTTGATCGAGTTTGAGTCAGAATTTGATTTGGATCAAGATGATCAAGAATTGGAAGAATGAGAGCTGTCTAATCAAGAAACGGTGAGATCTGAGCCATCTATCAATTTCTGATCAATCCAAGCCCAAGATAGAGTTAATCAAGACCATAGATCAAGACCTGAGGCTTTAGTCCAAATCAGAAGTCATCTGACCGTTGGATCAAGCTTAAGAGGAGTCTAGACCATCCATTCAAGAGGCAGGGAGATCTGAGCCATCCGTTGCACATCTGATTGATCCCAGCTGAGGAGGAGCAGATCCTGACCCTTGATGGAGATCTGGAAGGTTTGAGCACAATCCGTGTAGATCCGACTGTTGGATGCAGCAAGGATGATCATAGTCGTTCATTTCTAACTGTTAAAATAGAACTCCTCCTCAGATCTGAGCTCTGTCGCGTGTTTCCAGTTTCTGATTCTGTTCTTCATTTTTGCATCATTTCTTCTCCGTTTCTTCGTGCGGCCGCATCAGATCTAAGCTTTGTTCATGTTTCCAAATCATCAAGGGAGATTTCCGGCGAAGTTGCAAGCAATCGCGTAGCTTCCAAGCTCCGGTGAGGGTTTCGCCGAGAGTTTGCTTCATCCGACCAGCTCTTGCTTGATCATCAATCTTCATCAATCGGAGAATTCAGAGGGGTTCTCTGAAGAGTTCTGAGGGTCCCTGAGCCACCATCGCAATTCAACTCATCAAGTTTGAGGAGATCGGAGGAAGAATTCAGCTGAACACCAATATGACGCTAAATCGATCGCTGGAGGAAAATCTCTGCTGATTTGTCAAGCTAGGGGGTTCCTAGCTGGTTCTTGTGTGACGACAAGCAAGATCATGGATTAAGGGAAGGATCTGATGCTTAGTTTCTGTAATCTCTATTTCTGAATTCATCTTTCTAGTTTCTGTTTCAGTTGTATCAATTGTTTCGACTCTGTATCAGTTTGCTTCAGGTATTGATCGGTCTGTTCAACCGATCAAGACATCACCTGATTGGTCTGTTCGACCGATCAGGCTTGCATCTGATCGGTCTGTCGATCGATCATGCAGTTCTCAGTTTCGTTCAATCCTGTTTTGTTATCAATTTTCAACACAACCTTGTTCCTTCAGTAATTTTTGTTTCAAACTTTAAATTTCTACAATTTAGCTTCAACCTTTAAGCTTTACTGCCTTTGTTATCAGTTCTTGAATTTTTAATTTCATAGTATCAAATTGAATTACTTAGTTCTCAATTAGGGATAAGTTTAGTTTCCTTGATTCAGTTTTCAAATAGGTTAAATATAGTTTTCGCAATTTCCTAATCCATTTTCTGCTTTAGCTGAGTTCAATCTGTTTCAAGTTGATATTTTAGTCATATTCGCAAAACAAACCCCCAATTCAATCCAAAACCCAAAACATAGATGACAAAATTGAAGCTTGAGTTAGACACACACTTAACTAGTACTTGAAAAAATATGACTTGAGGCCCCTATACTACATTCTAATTTTGTAAGCTAAGGGTTTTCAACTAATAAATATTTAAATTTGAGGCTCATTCGTGACACTTGATTGTGGGTCCATCAGTACTTATACATATATATTTTCAAAGAAGCATCCCTCATGCATAAAGACATTTATCTCATATTATGAGTCTACTTGAATTACCATACTTGAAGTTGAAGTACTCTTGTGATATGAATCTTCTTTCCATATGTTGTTGTTTAACTTTCTCTATGTCCAGTTCATGACTGATCCTGCCCTATATTTTGCACGATACGGGCAGCCAACGTGGCGAACGACCTGGCCAGCTTCAGGGTACACGTCATTATATGAGCAGCCGACTCAACAGACATTCTAACCGGGCCCAAGGTCTTCGCCGGCTGGTCGGACTCGAGGCGGCCGGTTAGAATAAATATAGTGGTCCATCCGGCCGGTCAAACCCGGCCTACCACATTAAGGTTTACACGCCTCGTTCATCCGAGTGCATCCGCCTGGCAGTCCATTAAGCCCATGTTTGATATCCATCCGGGCGGGCCGTCCCGGTGTCCACTCAGGCACTCTCTCGGAATCACCCTGAGAAAAGGACAAAATATACCTGCACCAGCTGCAGGTAACAGGCTATCACCCCTCGTACGAACTGACACTCTCTGACAGGCGCCGACTTACAGAAACCTGTCTTTGTCCTCACATAAGACAAATAGTATACGACAAAGAAGGATGGTTACAGTCGACACAACCATACCATATCTTCTGACCCTGTCAGAAGATCCTGACACAGGCCATACTCATACCGACATCACCATACCATATCTTCTGACCCTGTCAGAAGATCCTGACACAAGCCATGCTTGGTCCTTTTCCCCGGCTATATAAGCCACTCCACTCCTCATTATCAGGTACGCATACATACACGCGCGAAGCCTCTCATCTTTCCAGTGCTCCATTATTTCTACTGTTCCTCGGAGTACTGACTTGACCGTCGGAGTGCCTGGCCGGGACTCTTCCCGGCAGGTTTCTAACGGTCATCTTCCTCAGCAGGTTCACCTCCAGTCGGTTGGCCCTGCACCAGGCGACATCCACTTCCATTCGGCCGGAGGACACCCCCCACGACGCTGCCATTCTGCGCGAGGACGCCCCGTCAGCATCCACGTCACGCATCGCTACACCGTCATTCCGGTTGCGGCTCCACTACGCTCGGCGACAGGATCAAATTTGGCGCTAGAAGGAGGGCTTTCTGCCTGATCGAGAGCGAAGAATGGAAAACCCCAATCCACTGACGGTTATTCTTTCGCCAGAAGAATATGAAATGCTGATGGCTGTCCGGACACAGAAGGCACAACAATCGCATCCGCCAACCGGTAGTCAAGGGGCCCGGCCCCCTGGGCCCTCTGTACGGGGAAATTCAGAAGGTATGGCTGCTCAGCCCGAGCCCCGCGCTCCTAATTTTCCCCGAGCACTTTTCCGGAACGAGGCCCACTCAGCCCCGACCGAAGCTTCAGCGTCCAGCCTGGCGCACCAGACACGCCCAGATAAAGGGAAAGGGTTAGCTGACCCCGCCGCGGCCTGTCCGACTCGCAGCCCTTTCTCCTCACAAATTCTTGAGGATCCTGTCCCCAAGAATCTACGATTCTTCACCATGCCAGAGTACTCGGGGGCCAGTGACCCCGAGGAGCTCGTCATGAAGTTTGAAAGCTCTGCCCAGTTGCACCAATACCCGGAGGGCGTCAAATGCCGCGCTTTCCTGACAACCCTCTCCGGGCAGGCTCAACGATGGTTTGGCGGGCTCCCGGGTGGATCAGTTGGGAGTTTCGCAGAGGTAAAGCGGCTGTTTCTGCAACATTTTGCAAGCAGTCGGAGGCACCATAAGACCAGCCTCAATTTGTTCGCTCTGAAGCAAGGTCCGAAAGAGTCACTCCGGGCCTACATCCAGAGGTTCAATGGAGTAGCTATAGAGGTGCCCAATACCACCTCCGAAGTACTAGTCACCGCCTTCTCACAAGGGCTCCAAGAAGGTGATTTCTTCCGATCCCTGATCAGGAAACCACCGAAGGATTTCGACAGCCTGCTCGGAAGGCTGGTAAGTATATCAATGTGGAAGAAGCACAAGCCGCCCGGCGGAAGGAAGCGATAGTTAGCCCATCGCCTGCACCTCAACACAACAGATCGCCAGGAGGACCGATTCGCAGTCCCCGACCGGCCGATCGGCCCGGAATGAGACCCCAGCAAGTGCAGGTGGCACAGGGGAATTGGCCCAACAGATGGGCCCCGTATTGTGCGTTTCACCAATGTAATACGCACAACACTGAGGACTGCCGAGCAGGCAACAGAGCTCGGACCCCACTCGGCAGGGGTCAAGGACGACAAACCCAGCAGGGACGCGGGCGTGGTCAAGGAGCCACAGCCCAGCAAGGACAAAGGCGGGATGCCCCCGCCGCCCGGCAATTGTTTCCTCGGCCCGAGCAGGAAGAGGTGGAGGAACTTGACGAAGATCAAGCTAATCACCAGAACGCCGTCCGAGGAGGCGTCAATGTGATTTCCGGCGGTCCGACCGGCGGCGACTCCAACCGAGCCAGAAAAACGCAGGTACGCCGACTGGAAATTCACCAAGTCGGAGTCAGCACCTCTCAAGCTCAAGGGCCCCAAATCAGCTGGGGGCCGCAGGATTTACAAGGATTGGAGGTGCCGCACGATGACCCGCTGGTCATCACGGCTGTCATCGCCAACTATGAAGTCCACCGAACCATTGTGGACACCGGCAGCTCGGTAAACATTTTATATAAACGAGCTTTCGATCAACTGCAAATTGAGTTATCGCAGCTAGAGTTGGTGGCTACTCCCCTGTTCGGATTTACGGGAAACGAAGTACAGCCGATCGGACAGATACGGCTGGCCGTCTCACTTGGAGAGGAGCCACTCAAGAGAACCCGGTGGACCACGTTTCTGATTGTGGATGCCCCAGCTGCCTACAACGCCATCCTCGGTCGACCGGCTCTCAACGAGTTCAGAGCGGTAGTCTCCACCTACTACCTCAAGGTGAAGTTTTCGGTCGGCGACAGAGTCGGCGAGGTGAAGGGCAATCAGATCGTGGCCCGGCGCTGCTATGCTGATGATGTCCGCTCGGGAGGTCAAAAGGCGAGGCGGGCAGGTAGCAGCTGCAACATGGTGCAAGCCTCCCTTGGGCAGAATTGCGGGAAGACAAAGAGGAGGTACAAACTTTTGCCCGGTAAGGAAGATACAAATACAAATTGCTGCAGGACTTCCCGAGGAGCTGAGCAATCCTAATCGACTCCCTCGCCCGGAATCAGACGTATTGCCTGGTCGTCAAAGACTTGAAGGGAGTCCGACCGGAAGTCGCAGAACACCAGCNAAAAGGAAAAGGATGAAGACCCAAAACCCTTACAAAATATTAAGGCCAACACCTTCCATTAATATGGTTAGAATCAGAGTTTTGTTTCTCGTTTGGGTTGATGGACACATCCATGCCCGACTTGAACCTCAACATGTTCAAACCATGGAATTAGTTTATGAATAATATAGTTCGAGTCAGAGGTCAATCATTAGTTTTGGTTGTTGGACACATCCAAGCCTGACTAAGCGGTTGAATGAGCTCCAACCATATTAAAACTATTTCTTGATTAATGGGTCAGCCTTAAGCTTGGAGCATCGATTTGTTGTGCCACAGCCAAGGTCGATGTAAAGAGAGGTGCAGTTGGGTGTATGTATAATGATACATACTTGTTAATGAGTTAACAACCCAATGTTTTATGCAAACATTCAATTAGTTGATAGCATAATGTGATAGTTACATATATGTGATGTGTAATCGGTATAATTACCTACCTTCATAGCTAAGAAGAACTTGATGGCCACAGCCATGGTTGTTCTTATCTATGGTTGGATATCAACCTATTTGGAGATGTTCCTACGATCTCCCGAATTGATAATAAGGGTGACTCAATTCGTAAAATAAATAGGATTTAATTTATGTATGTTGATACATTCTTTAATAAATCTTCTCACATAATCTCAATTTGTATTTCTAGGTTAATCACTCGATCATGTCTTCTCTGAATTTGCGTTCCATCTTGGACACCAACAAATTAACTGGGCCTAACTTCATGGACTGGCTTCGAAACCTGAGGATAGTCCTCAAGGCAGAGAAGATTGCTTATGTCCTTGAAGATCTACTTCCCTCAAATCCTCCAGCAGATGCAACTCCAGACCAATTGGTGGCCTATCAGAAACATGTGACCGATTCTGAACTTGCAAGTTGCATCATGCTAGCCTCTATGATACCTGAGCTGCAAAAGCAGCATGAGCATATGGATGCTTATACCATCATCTTCCATCTTAATGAGTTGTTTGAAGAGCAGGCGAGATCCGAAAGGTTCGAAGTCTCCAGACTCCTCTTCACAACTAAGATGCAAGAAGGCACTTCCGCCTCGCAGTTTGTGCTAAAGATGTTGGGGTACATTGAGCGACTGAACACACTCGGTTTTGCAATGGATCATGAACTAAGTATTGACTTAATTCTGAGTTGTTTGCCCAAAAGTTATTCGCAATTTGTGATGAACTATCGGATGAACAAGCTGGAAACTACCATTCCTGAGTTAGTCAACCTGCTGAAGTCTGTAGAGCCTTCTGTAAAGCAGGAACAAAAGGCAGTTCTGTTAGTTGGTTCCTCGAAGAAAGGTTCTAAGAGGAAGGCCAAAGAACAGAATAAGGGAAAGAAGAAAAAGGCTAAAAAGACTGAAAAGAAACCAAAAGGCACTTGCCATCATTGTGGCAAGGAGGGTCACTGGCGAAGAAATTGCAAGTTTATCTTGAGTCCTTGAAGAAGAAGGCATCCGATGCCCCGTCCTCTTCAGGTATCTTCGTTATTGAATGTCACTCTATTTCCTCAAATACCTGGGTACTTGATACTGGGTGTAGCTCACATATATGTAATGACATACAGGGGCTAAGGAATAGAAGAAGACTCGTCAAGGGAGAAGCAGATTTGCGAGTTGGAAATGGAGCAAGGATTGCTGCTGTTGCCATCGGAACATATTTGCTAAAGCTCCCGACTGGACGTATCTTAGAACTGGATAATTGTTATTTCGTTCCTTCGTTAATAAAGAACATTGTATCTATTTCATGTTTGAATGAAAAAGGTTATCATTTGACTTTTAGTAACAATTGTTGTTACATAACTTTAAATGGCGTTCTTTATGGGAATGGAACTTTGTGCAATGGCATCTACACGTTAGATTTATCCAGTGACGTTTTCAATATCGAAGTTAGCAACAAACGTGCTCGAATAGATAATCGAATAGACTCCTACACTTGGCATTGCCGTCTTGGCCATGTAAGTAAGAAACGCATGACCGAATTGCACCGATGTGGAATTTTGGAATCATTTGAACCCGATTCATTTGATACATGCGAATCGTGCTTAAAAGGCAAGATGACCAAATTACCCTTTACCGGAAAAGGTAATCCAGTGGGAGAATTGCTTGGTCTAATACATACTGATGTATGTGGACCAATGTCAACTCTTGCACAAGGAGGCTATAGCTACTTCATCACCTTTATCGATGATCACTCACGATTCGGGTACGTGTTCTTGATGAAACACAAATCTGAAGCCTTTGAGAAATTCAAAGAGTTCAGAAATGAAGTAGAGAAACAGCTTGGCAAAAGTATTAAAATACTTCGATCCGATCGGGGTGGTGAATACTTAAGTCAAGAGTTTCAAGATTATCTAAGGGACAATGGGATATTATCCCAATGGACTCCGCCATATACACCACAGCATAATGGTGTATCTGAGAGGCGAAACCGAACCTTGATGGACATGGTTAGGTCGATGATGAATCATGCAACTCTTCCAAAATCCTTTTGGGGTTATGCACTTAAGACAGCTGTTTATTTATTAAACAGAGTCCCGACCAAGGTAGTCTCTACTACTCCATATGAGATTTGGAATAGTAAGAAACCTCACTTAACTCACCTTAAGATATGGGGTTGTCCTGCTTATGTGAAGCGGGTTGTATCAGACAAATTGGATGCTAAGTCTGATAAATGTCTATTTATTGGATACCCTAAGGAAACGAAGGGTTACCAATTCTATCATCCCTTGGAACAAAAGGTGTTTGTTTCAAGGCATGCTGTATTTCTAGAAAAAGAATTTCTTTTACAAGAAAACAGTGGGAGTGGCATTGAACTTGATGAAGTTCAAGAAACTCCAATAGACATTACAGAGACACCGAGTCTAGGCCCACAACCGATAATTCATAATGATGAGCTATCAGTTGAACCTAAAACTACACCACCTCTTCGTAGGTCTGATAGGACACGCAACATTCCAGAGAGATACGGATTTCTCGTAAGTGAATCGAACGACGTGTTGCTCATTGGCGATGACGAACCTATCAGTTATGAAGATGTTCTGAAAAATTCAGAAAGGGACAAATGGCTTGAAGCCATGAAGTCGGAAATGGATTCCATGTACGAAAATCAAGTATGGGACTTGGTTAACCCACCTGAAGGGATTAAGCCCATAGGGTGCAAGTGGGTTTTCAAGAAGAAAACCGACATGGAAGGTAATGTTGTTACCTTTAAGGCTAGATTAGTGGCAAAAGGATATCGTCAGAAACAAGGAATTGATTATGACGAAACCTATTCGCCAGTAGCTATGCTTAAATCCATTCGGATGCTCCTAGCCATAGCAGCTCATTATGATTATGAGATATGGCAAATGGATGTGAAAACAGCTTTCCTTAACGGAAACCTGCTTGAGGACGTATACATGATACAGCCTGAAGGTTTCACATCGGTTGATAAAACCAAGGTATGCAAGCTTCGACGATCCATATATGGACTGAAGCAAGCATCTAGGAGCTGGAACATCCGTTTTGATGAGACAATCAAAAAGTTTGATTTCTCACAAAATCCTGACGAACCCTGTGTGTACAAGAAGGTTAGTGGGAGTGCAGTCGTATTCCTAGTATTATATGTCGACGACATCTTACTTATAGGAAACGATATTTCAGTCTTACAGACAGTTAAAATTTGGTTATCCAAAACTTTCTCCATGAAAGACCTGGGAGAAGCAACCTATATCCTTGGGATTAGAATCTATAGAGATAGATCAAAACGGTTGCTTGGTCTTTCGCAGTCTACATATATAGACCGAGTGCTAAAAAGGTTTAGCATGTCGGAATCCAAGAAAGGTTACCTTCCCATTAGGCATGGGATCAACCTTTCAAAGTCTATGTGTCCGCGCACAGAAGACGAGAGGATTTGCATGAATAAGATTCCCTATGCATCCGCGATAGGATCTATCATGTATGCTATGTTATGTACTAGGCCTGATGTATCGTATGCTTTGAGCGTCACAAGCAGATACCAGTCGGATCCAGGAATGGATCACTGGGCGGCTGTTAAGACAATCCTTAAGTACTTAAGAAGAACTAAGGATGTGTTCCTAATATATGGAGAAGGAGATATGGTAATACGTGGGTATACAGATGCCAGTTTCCAGACAGATAAGGATGACTCCAAATCACAGTCTGGATACGTATTTACTTTGAATGGAGGCGCAGTAAGTTGGAAAAGTTCCAAACAAGACACCGTAGCGGATTCCACCACGGAAGCGG
Source organism: Boesenbergia rotunda (assembly GCA_024364735.1). Classification (NCBI taxonomy): domain Eukaryota; kingdom Viridiplantae; phylum Streptophyta; class Magnoliopsida; order Zingiberales; family Zingiberaceae; genus Boesenbergia; species Boesenbergia rotunda. Next base: position 1,075,078 of record JAGFNQ010005854.1, on the reverse strand, counting down.
AATATATCGCAGCTTCGGAAGCAGCAAAGGAAGCAGTCTGGATCAAGAAGTTCGTCTCCGAACTTGGCGTGGTTCCAACCATTGATGATGCAGTGCCGGTTTACTGCGACAACAATGGAGCTATTGCACAAGCAAAGGAACCAAGGTCTCATCAGCGATCCAAACACGTGCTTCGCCGCTATCATCTGATCAGAGAGATTATAAGTAGGAATGACATACAAATTGAGAGAGTTCCCACTGAAAGGAATATAGCGGATCCTTTAACTAAGGCCTTGCCTCAAAGCAAGTTTGAGGGTCATGTTAGAGCCTGTGGTATTGGATACCGTAGCGATTGGCATTAGGCCAAGTGGGAGTTTGTTAGTGATATGAGAGAAGTGTCCTAAGGCAATCGCCTTATGATTGTAAACATTTATTTCAATAAATGATAATTCACTATTTGAGTATACATGTTTGTGTATTTGATTGGGATCTTAAACTCATCTACTGAATGTCCGCCATACAGTTCACAGCATAAGAGAATTTGTGATGGGATCACAACTAGTGATTATCTCTAAATGTGCAAATGTGAAGTGTTGGAAATATCCCTAGTCGATGAATTGATAAATACGGACATTATCAGTTCTGTTGAGACTAGCATGGGTTATTCTCTATTCAGCTGATTCTCACTGGCTGGTGACATTGGGATGTCCAGAGATAAACATGGATGCTAGTTAAGGGAACTAGTTCATTGGAGTGACTAGCTGTAAGACTTCATATGGGAATCTACATGTAGATATGTCAATGAAGATCTTACTGCGGCTTAAGTGCGATGTTCCTTTGACTTGCGGTGTTCAAGTCATCTTGGTCATAGAGACTTATACTTTGACATCTTAAGCAAGCATCTCCAAGGAGGTGTGGACCCAGGATGATCGGGTATAAGCCGAAGTGCCCGAAGATGTTTGAACAGCCTACAAAGGATTCACCACTCCTTGCGAGGAGATGTATACCCAGGCCTATCGTCGGATTGTTACTCAAAGCCTCTGGCCAGAGCATATCATGTTTAGAGTGAGAGTCTCTAAAATACATGAGAGTAATTAGAAATCCAAAGGACGAGTAAGACATTACTTGGGCTAGGTGTGACGTAGTCAGCCTAGTGGGGACTGACACCATTGACCGTGTCCTGAACCAAGTGGGTATAAGGTGGTGAAGGGAATGGGGCACGATTCATTAGAGCTGCTGAAGGGTTTCAGAATAATTTCTTCTGAGGTCAAACCGTTGATCTTTCGATTAATTGGGGATCATGATGTACTACTAGGTGCCACTCATGATCGTTCTATAATTAGTTAATTATAGACGGCCAACATAAATCGAAAGCCTATTTAGTCACACGCACTACGAGTAATCCGAGGGATTTAAAACGAGTTGAAAATTGGATTTTCCGATCAAGAGAAATAAGTCGAATCTGAGTTAGTCAGAGGCGCAATGGAAGCTAAAAATGGCTAAGTCTTTTGAAGGCTTTTCGGGCGAATTAAATGAGTTTGATTCGCGGCGGTTCGGGTTGGTTTGGCCGGCCAAAGAGGGTGCCAAAACCCCTTTGGTGGCCGGCCACAATAAGAGGAGAAAACCAATTAATTTTGGTTTAATTAATAAGATAAATCCAGCGCGATTTATTTTATAAATTATGGATAAATAAATTTGTATAAAGAAATTTATATAAATAAATTTATAGAAATTTATTCTTTTATGGAAGATTAAAATAATCCATGAATTGGGTTTATTTTAATTTTATAAAATCAATTATGAATTGATTTTTCCATAATAAGAAAGTTTATAAATTTCTTATAAAATTTATTCTATAATTTAAAGAGAAGAGGAATTTGTTTTATTATAAATTAGTTATAATAAAACTTGGTTTAAACGGAATAATTCATAAGAATTTATAGGATAAATTTCTTATGATAATTAATTAGTTTTATTATAAAGTTAGTTATAATAAAATTCATAAGAGAATTTATAGGATAAATTTTCTTATGATAATTAATTTGTTTTATTATAAATTAGTTATAATAAGACTAGGCTTAAACGGAATAAGCAATAAGAAAATTTATAAGATAAATTTCTTATAACTAATTCCGTTAATTCCGTTAATTCGGTTTAGAGGGAGACTTAGCAAATGAGTTGCTACTATATAAAGGAACCAAAGGCTAGCCCTTATTCCTAATTAAGAGATTAATTATTCTCTCCCTCTCTCTCTCTTAATTCTTCTCCTCTCCCTCTCCCTCTCTTGCCTAGGGCCGGCGCCCACCCTAGTGGTTTAGGGCCGGCGCACCAAACAACTTCCCCTTTGAAGTTGGCGTGAGCAATCAAGAAGCTTCTCGGAATTCGATTCCGTTACTTCATTGGTTAGTTTCCTAATTTCTCTCTTGTTCTTCTAGTTGTGCCTTCCGAGAATCTAGTAGTTCTCGTCGGCACAAAACTCGTGACTTTGCGAAGTCATCCCGAAGAGAACTCGGCGTGGACGCGAATAGAGGCGAAGCTTCCAAGGGACGCTACGGTTGGATCTCGTCCCTTTTCTTCGAGTTACGAAAGGTACAAAGTAAATTAGTTTACTTTTCCGCAAAGTTTTATTTTATGATTATGTCAACACACCATAAGGTTGCATGCTAGATACGAAGTTAAAATAATTTAGGAAATTATTTTATGCAAATTCTTCCGCTGCACGTAAAAATTTTAAATTTTACGAACTCGTATCCTTGTCGACATGCACCCGGTCCCAACAGACTTTGCCACTCTGCATAAGTACAGCTCCGAGTCCCAATTTAGAGGCAATATTTATATGGAGCTCAATGTAAGATTTATACAGATCATCAGAGTCTGAGATATTTCTTCTCTCAAAAAGACCTAAATATGAGACAGCGCAGATGGCTCAAGCTAGTCAAGGACTATGACTGTGAAATCTTCTACCATCCTAGAAAAGCAAACAAAGTGGCCGATGCACTCAGCAGGAAGTCCTGTGCCACCTTGATGTCTTTATCAGTATTATCCCGACCACTAGAAAGAGAAATTATAAGCTACGGGGTTGAGATCATTTCTGGATAGCTTTCTACCATGATGATAGCACCAGCACTGCTTGATGATATATTAGAAAATCAAGAGGGTGATCCAAGCATACAGTGGATCAAGCAAGAGATCCTAGAAGGGAAGGATGATGGATTTTGTATCGTCGACAATGGGGTACTATACCTTAGGGATCGTCTATGCATTCCCAACGATCCAGAACTACGAAAGAAGATATTGGAGGAAGCTCACGAAACCCCCTATTCGATGCATCCGGGATCCACCAAGATGTATCAAGACCTGAAAGAGAAATTCTGGTGGTTTGGTGTGAAAAGAGATGTGGCTCAGCATGTCAGTACCTGCCTGACCTGCCAGAGAGTTAAAGAAGAACACCAGAGACCCGGAGGAGTTTTGCAGCCAATTCAGATTCCAGAATGGAAATGGGAAGATATCTCTATGGATTTCATTTTAGGGCTGCCCAAGACTACGAATGGGTATGATGCAATATGGGTAATCGTGGACAGATTGGCGAAGTCTGCTCAATTTCTAGCAATTAAGATGACCTATTCGATTGAGCAGTTAGCTCAATTATATGCTAAGGAAATCATCAGATTACATGGAATCCCTAAGACCATCATTTTGGATAGGGATGGTCGTTTTACTTCACATTTCTAGGAATGTGTTCAGATGGCTCTTGGCAGAAAACTATGATTCAGTACTACCTTTCATCCTCAGACCGATGGGCAAATGGAACCAAGTACTAGAGGATATGTTACGAGCTTGTGCCCTGGATTTCAAAGGGAGCTGGTGCCGATATTTATGCTTAGCGGAATTCGCTTACAATAATAGCTATCAAGCTACTATTGGAATGGCGCCGTCTGAAGCTTTGTATGGGAGGAGATGTAGGTCTCCAATCTGTTGGTATGAAAGTGGTGAAAAGGAAGAAATGGGACTCAAGACAGATTTCATCGATGACACCACCCGAGCTACACAGAACATCCACTAAAGAATAGAAATCGCTCAGAGCTGGCAGAAGAACTATGCGGATATGCGATGTAGGCCTTGGAATTCCATGTTGGGGATTCAGTATTCCTCTGAGTGGATCCTATGAAAGGAGTAATGATATTCGAGAAGAAGGGAAAGTTAATTCCGCGTTAGGTGGGACCATATCAGATCCTAAAAAGAGTTGGCAAGGTGGCTTATGAGCTAGAGCTGCCCCAAGAGATGTCAGTCATTCACAACGTATTCTATGTTTCTATGTTCCCAACGCAGACCAAGTGATTGAGCCACAGACAATTCAAGTTCAAGAGGACCTAAGTTATGAAAGTCGACCTATCCAGATAATAGATCGAGAAGTCAAAAGGCTAAGGAACAAGGAGGTGCCCATAGTAAAGGTCCTATGGCAAAGCCAACAGTTTGAAGCGGCCACCTGGGAACGAGAGGACGATAAGAAACAAAAGTACCCAGAACTATTATAAGTTCGAGGACGAACTCTTTATAAGGTATGGGGGATTATAACACCCGTAAAATCTGTTGGTGAAGAAAGCACCCAAGTCGAACCTGTGTTTTGATAATGGCAAAAGGGTTCAAAAGTTAAGATGTTATGCTTATCTAACATGCTACTTGAGTGTGCAGATTGAAAGTCCTAGCGAAGGACGGCTGGGCACCAGGCGAAGGGCTTCCTGGAACCGAAGACCCAGCGAAGGGCTGCTAGGAGTCGAAGACCTAGTGAAGGAATGCTAGGCACCAACCAAAGGACTGCTTGGTACTGAAGACCTGGCGAAGGACAGCTAGGCACCTGACGAAGGACTGCAGGCAAAAGTCCAACCGGAGGAGCCGGTTGGCATCAGGTAAATTCTCCTGAGGGGAGTAGGTGAGGACGCGTTCCCCGTCAAGGGAACAGTAGGCGTCAGTTCGACCTAGGGCTCCATTTTGGAGACCCAAAGTCAGAACCAAGACAACTACGGCTGTAAGACTCACTAACATATTTGCTCTATCTTGTTTGGTACTAACCCTGGATGCAAGACCGAAGGAACGAGTGTCTGCAGCTCAGAACGCCTCAAAGGAGTGAGGCAGCAGCTGGGTTGGGCGCCCGGAAGGACCCGGGCGCCCTAAGTACAAGCCAAACATGTGTTCAACAAAAGCATACATCGGAAGCTCACTGGGCAGGGCGCCCCATGCTCCCGGGCGCCCCCGTACTCCCGGGCACGCCGGATGCCTCGGGCGCCCCGGGCTCAAGCCAACGAAGCGGATAGAGTCATGCCAGCGTGAAGCCCGCGGATCGAGTCAACCCGGGTGCCCCCACAGTCAACTCTCAACCCTATTCGAGTGGGATAAGGGTTGACTGAGAGTTGCTCGGATCGGTTGTCACGTGGGGGGGGGGGGGCGCCCCCAACGTTTAGGGCGCCCCGGGAGGCTATAAAAAGCCCCTCGACCCCAAGGCTTCGGACAACATGTCTTTCAACCCCAATACGCTCTTCTCCTCAAGCGCTCTGCTCCGGAAACCTTCCATCTCGAGATTCTAGCACAACGATGACCCTACGCACCGAAGAACGATCTACAATGGGCGTCGGTAACAAAGAGCGAATTTTTAATTGTAATTTTACTGCATTAATACTGTACATATTCTTGTAATTATTTGTACGACTATAGTATTGCCCGCAGTAAACGGTCAACGACCGTGGGCCTTGGAGTAGGAGTCGACCGTGACTCCGAACCAAGTAAAATCTTGGTGTTTTGCGTGTTGTTTAGATTTATTTCTTCCGCTGCGTATTCTCTTTTTCAATCTGAAACGTTTAGATATTCACCCCCCCCTCCTTTATCGTTATTCTCGATCCAACAAAATCCTCTCAATTTTTACATGAACACTAATATGAATATTAGTACAATTCTGAATGGATTATAGGTGGAATTCTAGTATAATTCTTAATGGGATTTATGTGGGGTTTTCAAAAATAAATAAATAAATAAATGTGGAGCGAACCAAAAAAAAAAGATTTGCCAAGGTTTGAACCTTGGACCTTAGGTGATAGCAAAGCCTTATGATGCATGAGATAACCAATAGCCCTAGGCCTAGTAGGGGTGTGCTGTTAAACAGGAGAGGAAAATTATGGTTAAGTGTAGGGGATGTGAAGAGGTACCATGTGAAGAAGGTGAAGAGGCACTTGTGAAGAGACACAAGGCATTATAAATTGTTCTCTTCTTCCTCCTTCTTCCACCCCCACCGAATCTCCCTCTCCCTCTCCCATTTCCAAAAATCTCATCTAGGGTCTCTTTCCTAGAAAGCTTCACAAGGGAGATCTCTTGAAGACTTAAGACCCCTTATAAGGCGAGAAGAACAAAGGAGATCCTAAGAGCAAGGAGGTCTTCATCGCTCTCAATTTAAGGGTATATAGATTGGTGGTAACCAAGCAAAAGAGGTAAGTCTCCCCTCACCTGTAGTATAATTGTTTTGGGTGTTATGTTGCTTAAATCTTAGAGTAGGCCCCTTGAAGGTTTTGGCCAAGCCCTAGGACTATGATTAGGATCAAGTTAAACCCCCAACTATGTCTGCTAATGATTTCCTATGATATGATATGTGTTATATGAAGGTTATATGATTTTTATGTCGCATATGGTTGCTTGAAGGATTCGGCCAAGTCCTAGTTTTAGGCTTAGGAGGAGGCTAAAAACCCTAAGTATGCTTCCTATTGGCTTACGAGATCAAGAGCATATTTCCATGATTCATCAAATGACATAATAATATTGGCATGCTTCTATGTTACTTTATGATTATGTTAGGCCTTATTCATGTATGCTTTATGTTATGTTTCATGTATCATAATTATGTTTAGGCCCTTTAGGGCATACCTATGTTATGCATGACTTATGAATGATGGAATGCCTAAAAGATGCTAAGAGCATTCTTTATGAAAAGAAAGGAAACATGATAAGCTATTTTACTTTTGTATGGGCTTGTACCGAACCCTAAAAAGGTCCTTAGGATGGGCTCCTACGTTGCCCCTAGGCCGAAGATTGCCTAGTTCTCTAGTAGGTCGAGATTAGCTACCTCGTATCTACTTAAGGGATGCGCGCAAATTATGAATGTGGTACAATGTCGGGCCTTATGTTGAGAGTTATGTTCATGTACTTTTACATATATGTTTTCAAAGAAACATCCCTCATGCATAAAGCTATTTATCACATATTATGTGCCTACTTGAATTACCATACTTGAAGTTGAAGTACTCTTGTGATATGAAACTTCATTCAATATGTTGTTGTTTAACTTTCTCAATGCCCAATTCATGACGCATGATTTTTGTGAGTAGGAAAGGATCTTACTAAGCCTATATGTTTATAGTTTAGTGTTTTCCTTATACTGCAGAAAAGGGTAAGGGCATGCTAAACAAAAGGGAGCAGAAGGAGGGCAAAGATGTGTGTGGCAGTGGTATGGTGGAAGAGATCCTGTTACTTATGCTTGCTTATGAATCAAGAATTTACCCATGTCTTATGTTTCCGCATTGTTACACTTGTTGATGTCAGATTATCATACTAATATGTCATACTATGTTTTATGTTTGGTCGTAAGTACATCATGTTATGCTATGTTTTGTGTTCATTTCTAAAATACGATATTTCCACAACTAGCACTTGTCATGGAATTCATGTTTAGAGCTTGCTTGTTTAAAGACTCAATATGGATTATGTAACATACTCTAGGGTGTTAGAGATTGATGCCTACGTAGTTCGATTCATTCCTTTAAATTCCATGTGTAAACTCTAAAACCTATGTTAATGTTCACCTGTTTTTATGGGGTGTTCGTACTCACATGCCATAGGTTAGGTCGTAGGTTGTAATGAGTCTAGGGTTCTTCTAATATAATATCATGCTTTCTTAGTATCTCATTCCCCATCTAGAGTCTTATATGTCGTAAGTTCACATGATTGCATAATGTACTTCTTGAGTTAAAAGTTTGAGCCAAGTTGTGCACATGAATACCAAGCATGCTCCCATGTTGTGAGATGTGTTTACATGTTTTAAATTTTTTGGGATCTTTCGGCACCAAAAACACAAAACGCAGCGGAAATAAGATCCTTCGAGCGATCCATGCGAAAGAAAAACTCATACAAAGTGATCTACAATTCCTATCTTATATGAATACCTTTGTCGCGTGCCCTTCGCTTGCCCTGCTAGTCGTTTGGTTCGTCGGATCTCTTAAACGTTCAAGTGTCCGTGCCTCTATACGTATCCACACGAACACGATCTACACCTCGGAGAGGAACCACCTTAGTTGTGCTAGCAACTTGGGATGGTTCACAAAGCACAAGAACCTCCACTAGGGAGTTATGGACAAGGAGGAAGAAAGAAGAGGAAGAGAGATGCCTTCCCTAGCCTTCGACAAGGGGGGGGGGGGGGGTATTTATACTCATCTAATGAATACCAAGGGTCTATGTCCCTTGAGCTCCTCTCATCTTAATGCTAATAAAACCCAATGAATACCAAGCCTCTTGGTATCCCTTGAGACTCATAATATTCTATTCATCTAATGAATAGAATGTCTCTTAGTCTTCCTCTTAAATAGTATTTTATTAAACTTTTAAAGAATATTATTCATAATTAAGTGGTTGAGTCTAATCTAGATGAGTCTAACTCAATAATCTAATTGGATTCACTTGAGTCTAACTCAATTAATCCAATTCGAATCAAATCTTAGTCAAACCATGATCAATTAATCTCCGAAGCATTGTGTCCTTAGTGTGTGACCCAATAGGTTGGCGTAACGTTGGCAATATGTCTAAACCGCTTTAGACACATAAGCAATGAGTGGCATCTAGCAATGCATCATTGCTACCCAAGTAACAACAAAAGTCGAGATCCGACTTAACTGTTGGTGCTTGGATGGCTAGAGAAGGGGGGGGTGAATGTAGCCAGACACAAAACTTAGCTCTTTTCAATGTTTCTGCACTTTGATGGTTAGCAGCGGAAGCAAAGACAAAAGCAGAAACAAAATAGCAGATACTAAATAGAAAATCACAAATGCTAACGATGAGGATTTACAAGGTTCGGGGATAACTTGCCCCTACTCCTTGGCGTGCCCGTGAGGTGGGCAATCCCTTGATCATCGGCAGATCAAGCCCCGGAAAATCCGGATAAATGAATCCTCCTTCTCGGTGGAGAAACCTCTCCACACAATGTCTCAACAGATATGAAATGAGAAGCACAAAGACAATAAACACACTTTTTTTTAGAAGAAAAACATTTTATTATTAAAAAGAGAAAGACCAAGTTAGAAGGGGGACCAAACCTTACCTTCTAACATGGAATTACAAGATCTCAAAAAGAATTTACAATATCAAACCCCATAAAACCCCATCTCTGTTATCCAATTTACATGGATCTGTAAATGAAGGCATTTACACTTTACAAGTGGTTGTTGCCTATTCAAACTTCCATAAATTCGTTTTGGATCAGAACAAAGCAGTAAGGACAGATCAGAACTTCTGCAGCTCGCATTCCTATTCAGACCAGCATGAAACAATACAATTATATTTCTAATATTTCCTATCACAAAACTCCCATAACTTCTGATCAAAATTCAACTCAGAGCACAACTAGCCATCAGATCTGCAGATTTCCAGAAAATAATTCCTGATATTTTCTGTCACAAAAACTCCCAAACTTCTCGTGCCGCAAGTCACTTTAAGCACCTTCACCCAACTTCCCATCACCATCGATCTCCTGAATCTTCAGTTTGTATCAGAGATAACATACATTAGTCACAATATCAGTTCAATAAACAAAATCTCCAGAATATGACAAACTGTCACAGCCAGTGCTTGAGCTCTATGCTCCATCTTTTCCATTTTTGTATCAGGCCTTCCTGAAAATCAGATATAACAAGCATTAGTCACAATATAGTTTAGTAATCAGCAGAACCAATAGGCACCCTTATCACACGCAAATAAAAACACTATCAGAATGCTTTTGATCAATTCTAAAACTCTGAATCGGACCAGCAGACCAACCTGATTTTGTTTTAGAAAACCTTTTGTCACAAAGAGAAACAGTTATTTAGCAGAAAATACGAAGCCACAGCCTGAAAATTCAGCCTCAATATCCATGTACACATTTTGAAAACCCTTTCAACTACCTGGTATCAGACCTCCCTGCAACAACTGATTCTGTATAGAACAACCTTCTATCACTCAAAAGATACAGCTATTTGGCAGTAAATACAAATCCCCAGCCTAAAACTTGAACTTTATATCAATCAATCCATTACTTGCTCCATCTCAATCTATTAAACAATCGCAATATCCCTGTAGCCCGATTACCTAATATCAGACCTCCCTGGGATAGCATCCTCCCTAGTTTTAAGCAAAACCCCATAAAAAAGAAGTAATATTCAACTGTCCATTTATGAAGAAAATAAAAAAGCTGCCAATCTCAACACCATCAAAGAACAGTTCATCCAAAAGACAAAATCAGAATGATATTGGCACAATGAAAAAACCTCCTATCAGGCTTTCTTGAGAAGCAAACTTCCTTGATTCTGAACATAACCCAATCAGAACTAATAATCAGAAGAACACAATATAGTTAACGTTGTGTAGTTCACACAAAGCTAATAATCAGAAAAACAATAACCTCTGCTACACATATGGATAACACAGCATCCTCAAAACATTTGTCACATAGATGCAACTCTCTATTATATCAAGCACACCAAGGAAAGACCTCCATTTCTTCATGTATTATTCATCTATCAGATTCATCTACCAGAATTCAGAAAACCATTACCCTTCAAATCAATATCAATTCAATATTTTCAGAAAACCCATCAGAAGTATGATCAGTGCTAAGTTCTCACCATATCAGATTTCTAGCATATATTTTCCTATAATGTTTTCCGATCTAATCTGATGTATGGAATGCCCATCCTATCAAGCTTACATATACCATGCAAATTTTTATCTATATCTTGCTTCAATAGCACTCTTCCCCCTTGTACATTAAACGCCTGATTAGCAAAATAGTCTCCAGCAACATTTGCTTCTCTATACACATGAGAGCAAGGTACTTGGTGTTTCGCCACAAGCATTCTAATTTTCAAAACTATCTTCCTATACTCCCAGCACATTGATGAAGACTATATAATCCTCAAAGAAACCAAAGAATCCGATTCTAACCAAACCGGAAGAAAATTATTAGCTACACATAATTCAAGACCTGCTAGTATTGCATAATGTTCTGCTTTCACATTTGAGGAAGATCCCAAAGTGTCATACTTCGCCATAAGGAAATGCCCTGTATGATTCCGAATTATGACCCCATATGAAGATAAACCAGGGATCCCTCGCGAGCATCTATCCGTGTTTAATTTATAACCTCCTGGATTAGGCCTCTTCCAGTGCACCATAGTAATTGTGTTTCTAGTTATTGCTTTAATCGATAATCCCCAGATTTTAGCAACTGATGTGTATCCCTTCCAATGTTTCCCTTTGATATTTCCTACGGTTTCCCCTAGCATGCAATACTGGATTATACTTCTTTGAATTTTTTGCACATCTTGTTTTAATCCTTTATGATTTGCCTCATTCCTAGCTAACCATAAAAACCAGAGAATGAGAAACGACATCACCTCTCTAATATGTCCTCCATGTGACCATTCCAAGCCCATTCTCCAATCCTCTAAATTTGATGATCTATTCACACAGAAAATTCTTGCAAAGTAAGACCATACTTCTTTAGCAATAGGACCATCAAAGAACAAGTGCTCCCAGGTTTCCATATAATCACAGCAATGACATTTAGATGCTAGAGCAACACCACATTTTTGTAATACTGCATCCACGGGGAGTTTCCTTTTTAGAAACTGCCATGCAAAAATCGAAATACTTGGCTTGAGTAAATCATTCCAAATTGCATAGTTAATGTAAGACACTGTTTGTGCTTTTCTAACCTTATCCCAAGCCGATTTCAGAAAAAACATGGCATTTAATGCAGGCTTCCAGATAATCTGGTCTGATACAGTCTGTTGCAAATGTGTATCGGCAATTTCAGCATTTAATTCTTCCGAGAGAGCTCCTATAACTCTGTTCTTCTTCCAATTTAAACCATCAAAAAAGATCAACAACCCTTAAACCATTATTTCCAATAGGCGCACATAATTGAAAAATAGGACCTGCATCAAGCCAAGTATCATACCAGAAGTTTATCCTACCATTTCCCAAGAGCCAACCAATATTCAGTTCTACCAGGCTACGAACTTTGATCAATCTATGCCAACTAGGAGATACATTGCTTTTTTAAGCTCACCACAACCGGATGTTTAGAACCACAATATTACTTAGATAGAAATTCTGCCAAAAGTGTGCTTTGCTCTCTAAATCTAAACTAAAGTTTGATAGTCATTGCCAAACTAAAATCTGCAAGCTTCCTTACCCCCAAACCCCCTTCTAATTTCTGTTTACTAATATCTTCCCATGACACCCAATGAACTTTCCTATTATTATCTGTAGAGCCCCAGAAAAACCTTGCAAAGACCATTTCCAAGCTATGAAGGACAAATAATGGAGGGAGAAGGACTTGCAGTAAGTAAAGGGGCATAGAGATGAGCACACTTTGAATTAAACAGAGACGGCCTCCATATGACAAATTTGATAAGTTTGTAACGACCCGGAAAATTCTCTTAATATTTTCTTAAAATATTGAGTATGTCTAGATAATTTTCCGAGGGACCTAGAAATAGTAATATACAATTTGGCCTAGAAATCCATATTTTCTCATTTAATTTGAGAAGTTAAGTACTAATGGGCCTTATATGAGCTTTTTGGTACTATAATTATTGGAGAATTTTAGGTAGAAATTTATATAAATATAAAGGGGTTTTAATGAGAAATATTAACATAATTATGGGGGAATTTTTAGAGAATTTTCGGAATTTTGGGGGAAAATAATAGGAAAATACAAGGAAAAATAAAATAAAAAATAAGGTGCATGGGCTAAGGATTGAACCTTGGACCTCTTGCAAAACCATGTATGCTTCAACCAACTCATCTAGTAAGGGAATGTTATAAGGGAATGACATGGAGATTGGTTAAGGCTTAGGAGAAGATGAAGGGTCATGGAGAGACTCTTCATCTACCTCCTTAATGGGTGATAAAGAGGGGGGTTTGGGAGTTTCTTTCTTCCTTCCATCAATTGCATTTTCTCTCATCCTCCTTCCTCATTCTAGCCGAACACCTCAAAGGGAGTTCTCCCTTGGAAAAATTTCCTCCAAGGCTTCATCTCCAAGATCTAAGGTTTTCACAAGAGTACAAGGGCTAAGGGTGGTCAAGAGGCAACAAGATTTCCATCCTTCTCTCTTCTAAGGTTTAAAAATCAAGATCCACCAAGGTAAGACTCCCTCACCTGTGGTATAATAGTTCCTTATGTTTTTAGCATGATATATTAGTTGGGTTTTGAGATTTGATGTTGAAAGAAAGAAAACCAAGGACCCTAGTTTTCCAAGTTTCGGCCACTAGGTTTTTGGGTCCATGATGATGCTAAAAATCTTCATAATGTTGTCTAATGTGTTCTCATGATGTTTAGAGATTAAATATAATTTTTGAGAATTTTTAGGGTACCCTAGGATCCCCTAGGGTTTCGGCCATCCCATGAATCCATGGGTAGAGTTGAACTTAAACCCTCAAGCATGTGGTTTGTGTATTATCATGATATAAGGGAGATTGAGGGGGGCTTATGTGAACTTTTACAAGGCTTTGTGACCCCCACAAGTTTTGGCCAAGTTGGACCTAGGGCAAAAAGTTAGGGATTTCCCCCAAGCAAGGGTCCCAATGGCTTCATGGTAGAGTATGTTTGGTGTTAATGTTTGATTGGGGATTTTATGGAATTTTTTCCATGAACCCATGGCCTTGTAGGGTTTCGGCCAGCACATGGAAAGGGGGCTAAAGGTTAGGGATAACCCTAATTATGAGCCCTAATGGCCTCCCATGGTCTTATAAGTAAAGTATGGTTGGTTCCTTACCTTATGCTATTTTACATGATTAATTGAATGATGGAATCTAGCCCTATAGGTTTCGGGCAAGCAAAGGAACATAGAGTTTGGAAGGAGTTAGGGTTCAAAGAATGATGGTTTATGCTTACCATGAAGTATATATATGTATAGGTTCAAGCATGTGGTAGAAATCATGTTACCAATAACCCTAAGTTTAAGCACCATGTTTTATGTTTTATGTTTTATATTTATGATTGGATGCCATGCTTAATAGGGTTTATTATGAATGTCTTATGTTTTATGCCATGTAATTGAATGATAAGTAGAATGTTATGGAAATCCTACCTATGCATGCTTAAGATAGATACCATGCTTAGGAAAGAAATGCAATGTGTACCTTATGTATCATGAGCATACAAGCTCTATGTAGTAGGATAAATATCTATGATAAACATGTCATGTTTGATGCAATGCTTACCTTCTATGTTATGATCATACAAGTACTAAAAATAGGAATGATGTTTAGGTATGCATGCCATGTTTGTGTAGGAAGATGTATGCTATGTTGTATGAATAATGATGTATGCCATGTTGTATGGATAATGATGCATGCCATGTTAAATGAATAAAGACTCATGCCATGTTTATGAAAGAAGATGCATACCATGTTTATGAATGAAGATAATGCTCATGCCTTCCAGGCATCATGATGCTATGCATAAGTATGAACAATGAAAGGACAAGCATGTGTTAAGTCATGCTTTATGTAACATGGTTATGCTATGAATGTCTTATGAATGATGAAACATGTAAAGTATTTTACTTTATGAATGGGCTTGTACCGGACAGAAGTATGGGTCCAAGGGATGGGCACCTTAAGAACGCCCCGGTTATGGACTACCGAAGCTGTCCACGGTTCTGGCACTACCGGAGCTGTGTAACAGGGATGGGCTCCTTAAGAACGCCTCGGTTCGGGGACTACCGACTATGCTGTCCTTACCCTAGTAGGTCGGGGCTCGCTACCTCGGACTTGCTAGGGATGCGCGCTATGATGTATGTATGTGGTACAAGCCGGGGACCCCAATAATATGATGATTATGTTTAAGCATTTAAAAAGTATGTTTTAAAAGTTAAGCATCCTTATGTATGTGCATTCCACTCATGCATTCATTCATGTTATGCATTATGCTATGTTGATAAGATTTTATACTTACACTTTATGTTAAGATATGCATGAGAATAAATGATCTATGCCATGATTATGTTAGGAAGATGTTCATATGCTATAATAGGAAGTATGATTATGTTTAGGCCATACAGGTTGTTTTACACCTTATGGACATGTTTATACCATGTATTATGTCATGTCAAGAATGTTTAGGATGTTATGTTTACCATGAATTATGCCATGCCAGGAACATTGATTATGTTTATGCTTATGCCATATAGTATGCCATGTTTAGAATGTTATTATGTTATGTTCATGCCATGTATTATGTCATGCTTAGAATGTTTACTATGTTTACGTTTATGCCATGTCTTATGCCATGCTAGGAATATTCATTTATGTTTATGTTCATGCCATGCCATGTATACGATAAGTGATTCAAGATGTTATGTTCTAAGTAGAGCACCAAGTATGTTAATGTTTCATATGCTCATTATGAGATGATGAATGATTTTTGTGAGTAGGAAAGAGTCTTACTAAGCCTGCGTGCTTATAGTCTTATTTCCTTATATCGCAGATCATTCAAGGGGACAATGATGGAAGCAGCAGGAGGCCAAGAATGCATGTGTGTGGTAGTGACTTGGCCCAGGAAACTATATGTTTACCGTTTATGCTAGAACTTTACTTTGGTCACTTATATACTTGAATGCGTGAATAATGACTTATGGAACTCTATGGTGTGATGTTAAGTATGACATGATATGATGTTTAAGTATGAAGTCAATATGCCGAGTTCCATGTCATTATGTTATGAATGATAGTAGGGCATGTAAGTGTAAGAATTAAGTTATTCCGCTGCCTTATGATGTCTACATGCCCTAAGCATGTTAACGTAACGCCGCTCTAAGAAAAAAAAAAGCGGGCGTTACAAAGTTCCAACCCAAAATCCTTTTCCTTATCTTCTCTAACATAGGTTGAAAATAAGCTGATTTTCTGTGCCCAGTGAATAGAGGGATACCTAAGTATTTCAAGGGCCATGCTCCCTCCAAAAAGCCTGTAACAGATGTTGGTGCAAAAAGCACCCAAGTCAAACCTAAGTTTTGATAATGGCAACATGGCTCAAAAGTTAAGTCTTACTTGTTATCTAACATACTACTCTAGTGTGCAGGGTAAAAAGTCCTAGCAAAGGACTGCTAGGCACGGGCGAAGGAATGCCAGGGTAAAAAGTCCTAGTGAAGGATTGCTAGGCACTGGCGAAGGAATGCCAGGTCACAAAGCCCTAGCGAAGGACTGCTAGGCACTGGCAAAGGAATGCCAGGGTACTGAAGCCCTAGCGAAGGACTGCTAGGCGCCGGGCGAAGGACAGCTTGGAATCCAAGACCTAGCGAAGGACCGCTAGGCAAAAGTCCAACTAGAGGAGCGGTTGGCATCAGGTACATTCTCCCGAGAGGAGTAGGTGAGGACGCGTTCTACGTCGAGGGAACAGTAGGCGTCGGTTCAATCTATGGTTCCATTTTGGAGACCCAAAGTCAGAACCAAGACAGCTAAGGCTGTATAAAACTAACAAACATATTGCTTTATGTAGTATTCAGACTAACCTTGGATGCAGGACCAAAGGAACGAGTGTCTGCAGCTCAGAGAGCCTCAAAGGAGTGAGGCAGCAGCTAAGTAGGGCGCCCTGAGTGTCCCGGGCGCCCCCAAGGTCAACACAAAACAAATGAAGCAAAAAGAGCTTCGGCCGAATACTGGCCAGGGCACCCTCAGCCGTAAGGGCGCCCCCAGCACCCAGGGCGCCCCCAACAACCAGGGCGCCCCGCATTTGAAGCCAGCGAAGAGGATAATGTTATCCAGCCGAGACTTCCGCTGAACAGGTCTGCCAGGGCGCCCTCGGCTTCTCGGGCGCCCCCGTCAAGGAGTTATCCCGACTTTGAAGGGATAACTCGCTGACCGCGAGAAGGGAGGATAACAGGCCACGTGGAGGGTGCCCTCGTGTTCCAGGGCGCCCCCAGAACCCTATAAAAGGCCCTCAACCCCCAAGCTTCAAGACAACATCTTCCAATGCTGTTACGTTCTTCTACTCCTGCGCTTCACCCCAGAAACCTTCCAACTCGACACGAAAGCGCCGACGACGTCCCTCTGCTCCGAGAAACATCCGATATCAGATGTCGGTAACGAAGAACTAAATTTTCATTTCTGTTATACTATTACTGTACTAAATTGCAAACTCTTGTAAGAATCTTGTAATAATCTTTGCGCGATTATAGAATTGCCCTCAGTAAACGGTCAACGACCGTGGGCCTTAGAGTAGGACTCGACCCAGGCTCCGAACCAAGTAAAACTCCCAGTGTTTGCGATTGTCCTTATTCCGCTGGATATTTACTCTAATTCTCTTCCGAAAATTTTTAACGATATTAACCCCCCTCTATCGTTTCTATCGATCCAACAAGTGGTATCAGAGCGGGGAAATTCAAACTTGGTGCAACCACCAGTTTGAAAATTTTTCGTATTTTTTTATTTTTTTTCCGTTCGAATTTCTTCAAATATTTTCTTCGTTCGAAATTCTTGTAACATTTTTTCCCGAATTTCTTCGAATTTCTTCTCGTTGATCGAGGTTGGTGTAACACCACTCGACAAATATTTTTCTTTTATCCCACACTACTAATCCAAGACCAAGTCTTGGGACAATGTTTTTTTCTTATCTCTTTTTCAGATAAAAATTCCTAATGGCCATGCATGAAGGATTCAACACAGCCAGACCTCCACTTTTTAGTGGAGAAGACTTTTCTTACTGGAAAAGTCGAATGGAGGTCCACCTGAAAACTCAGGTGGACATGTGGATCATCATCCAGTCCGGACTGGAGATTTCCAAGAACGCTGAAGGAGTATCTCAGACCTACTCAGAATGGGACACCGCTCTGAAGCGCAAAATAGAAGCCGATGCAAAGGCAACTCAGACCCTACAATGCGGTTTAACAATAGAGGAACTGAACAGGGTGGGTGTTGGTGCAGTATGCACCCAAGTCAAACCTGTGTTTTGATATTGACAAAAGGATTCAAAAGTTAAGGGTTAGTCGTTGTCTAACAAAGTTTCTTGAGTGTACAGGAAAAGCCCTAGCGAAGGAATGCTAGGCTCTGGCGAAGGACTGCCAGAATGGACAAGCCCTAGCGAAGGAATGCTAGGCACTGGCGAAAGGCTGCCAGAAGAAAAGACCTAGCGAAGTGCTGCTAGGCACCAAGCGAAGGGAAGCTTGGCAACTCAAGACCTGGCGAAGGACTGCCGGGCAAAAGTCCAACTGGAGGATCCGGTTGGCATCAGGTAAACTCTCCTGAGAGGAGTAGGTGAGGACGCGTTCCCCTAGAGGGAACATTAGGCGTCGGTTCGACCTAGGGCTCCATTTTGGAGACCCAAAGTCACAACCAAGACAGCCAAGGCTGTGTAAAATTAACTTATTAATTGCTGTTTTGGACTAACCCTAGATGCAGGACCGAAGGACTGTGTTTCTGCAGCTCAGAGAGCCTCAAAGGAGTGAGGCAGTAGCTGAGCAGGGCGCCCCGGATGTTTCGGGCGCCCCAGAGTCAACCCAAAGTCAGCAGAGCAAGTAAACGCCCCGACAGCAGCACATTTGGGGGCGCCCCGGATGTTTCGGGCGCCCCACGCGCATCGGGCGCCCCGCGTGTCGCGGGCGCCCACTGTGCCACGCCACTGGCAGCTGCAGCAGCTCACCCTCGCGAAGAAGATGAAGCCTTGACCGGTCAACCCGGGCGCCCCGCGCGCGTCGGGCGCCCCAGTCAAATGTGATCCCGAAGAAGCAGAGATCAGCCTTGACCAGAGGGCTCGCCGGATCGAAAGCCACGTGGGGGGGGGGGCGCCCCGAGCATCCCGGGCGCCCCCAGCCCTATAAAAGGGACCCTCGACCCTCTTCTTCAACAATCAATAACTGCGACTTTCATACGCTCTTCTGCTTCCACGAGACGCTCCGGAAATCTTCCAACTCGAGCTCTGACGACGTCCTGCTGCTCCAATACTCCGATCTACACCGGACGTCGGTAACGAAATATTTAATTAAGTTTACGAAGCTATTCTGTAATACTTGTGATTGTAAACTTTCTCGAACGTATAGAATTGCCCGCAGAAAATGGTCAACGACCGTGGGCCTTGGAGTAGGAGTCGACACAGGCTCCGAACCAAGTAAAACGACCGTGTTAGCATTGTTGTTGTGTCTTATTTCCGCTACGCACTAACTCTTTTAAATCCGAACGAGTTGCGACATTCACCCCCCCCTCTCTCGCAACTCTCGATCCAACAAGTGGTATCAGAGCGGGGAAGTCAAACTTGGTGCAACCACCAGTTTGAAATTTTTTTTCGGATTTCTTTTTCTCTTTTTAAAAAATTTTCGTTCGAGTTTTTTTTAGGTTGTTGCAACAACCCTTGAAATTTGTGTTTAATTATTTCTTCCCGCACTACTAATCCAAGACCAAGTCTTGGAATATTTTTGTTGTTCTTTTTAATTCCAGTAACAAATGTCTATCCAAGAAGGATTTAGCACCGCCAGACCTCCACTGTTCAGTGGAGAAGACTTTCCCTACTGGAAAAGTCGAATGGAGGTCCATCTGAAAACTCAGGTGGATATGTGGATAATCATCCAGTATGGACTGATGATTCCCACAAATGCTGAAGGTGTACCACAAAACTACTCAGAATGGGACACTTCCCTCAAACGTAAAATTGAAGCCGACGCCAAAGCAACCCAGACTCTCCAATGCGGACTAACGAAAGAAGAGCTGAACCGCGTTGGACCCTTCAAAAGCGCAAAGGAGCTATGGGCTAAACTGATCGAGCTCCACGAAGGAACTTCAGATACGAGGATCAGCAAACGAGACCTGCTACTGAACAAGCTTTTTACTATCAAAATGGTAGATAACGAGACAGCAGCCCAGCTCCACGCCAGAATCCAGGAGCTGATGAACGGTCTTCACGCAATAGGTCACCAGGTTCAAAATCGTGATCTTATAAGGTATGCCCTAAACGCGTTCCCTAGGACCACCTTGTGGGCATCTATGGTAGATGCATACAAGGTCTCTAGGGATCTTTCAAAAATTAAGCTAGATGAGTTATTTTCTGAACTTGAGCTGCATGAACAGACTAACTCCAATTTGGTCGAGAAAAGTATAGCCTTCTTTGCAGGGAAAACAGGGAAGACGACCAAGAAGAAAACTCAAGTTGAACCTGAATCTACCTCAGATTCAGAAATAGAAGATAAAGAAGAAGATCAATCTGAACTGGTCCGGCTAGCTCGAAACTACTACAAAAAGTTGAAGAACCAAACCAACACACGAAGAACAAGCCACCTGGGACGAGTCTTCCTCAGAAGAAGAAGAAGAAGCACCTCAGTCCAATCTTCTAGCCCTGACCACTTCAGATCAAATCGAGACTGACTCAGACTCGGAACGGGACGACGGCAAGCTGACATTCTCCGACGATGGCGAAATAAAGGTAACGGGTTTTTCAAAATCGCACTTGAATTCTCTTATTTCCTATCTATCCCGAGATTTGGCGAAAGCCAAACTCCGAATCGAGTCTCTCCGACAGGAAGTAAAACTCCTGAAAAAGGGAGCTGATTCTGATTCCTTAACTGAGAAAATTCAGGAAGGAACCCCTGATCAAGTAAAAAAACTTGAATCAGAGAATTCCTCCCTGAAAACTCAAGTTAAGGACTTAAGAACAGCTTTAGAACGATTCACTTCTGGTTCCAAGAATCTTGACATGATTCTGGGAAAACAGAAGTCTGTTCTAAACCGATCTGGACTTGGTTATAGAACCAAATCTCGACAAAGATCTTACTTTGCTGTACTGAACCAGTCAAGACCTAAGATTCAGGCATGGGTGCCAAAACTGTGCCTGACTAAACCAACTGGTTCAAATCAATTTTGGATTCCCAAGGACAAGATTCACATCTTGCCTAACCCATATAGAGGCTTTAGTCCAGGGGGAGCCAAAATCAAAACAATTTTTATAATTAGATAATTTTTTTTGATTGCTTGTTTATTTAATTTCTTGCAAATTGCCATGCTTAGATTTAAGGAATACTTAGATTTAAGGACGAAATTACTTGAAACTTGAAAACATAGTATTGGGTGGAGGTGAGATGATAGTACGTTAGGGAAGCCAATTTGGCGGAACTAGCCGAAGCTACCGATCCAAGACCCAAGCTAGTTAGACCAGAAAATGACCTAATTTAATTTGAAAATGAAATTTCATTAAAAGGCTTTGTCAAGGAAAGGGTGGATGATCCCATAAGGCTTCGGCCAAAGAAGGCCTAGTGCCTCGCCAAGACCTGGAAGCCAATTTCTGAAATTCAAATTCAAGTTAACTTTTGTCAAATTCGAATCTAACTCAAATTTCAAATAATTATAGATCCTAATCTATTTTTCAAAACTTCTACTTCTCAAACTTATTATCCTTTTGCAAAACACTTAATCTGTTTTCAAAATTTCTGTTTTTTTTCAAAAGTAAATAACTTTTCAAAATAAATGAAAATTCCCTTTCAAAATTAATTTTTACCTTCAAACCTGTCTCACAAAAACCTTAAGGTTAACGTGATTGAAAACCCTAGATTGGGGTGAGACAGACTAGGAAGTGAAACTCAATTTAAGCTATCCCTAACTTAAATTGGATCCAAATCATCAAAAAGTCTTTATGTGTAGGAACATAAAGATTTGGACCAATGGATGTTAGATAGCGGATGCTCCAGACATATGACTGGAGACAAATTGAAGTTCACCAAACTCAAGTTCAAAAACCTGGGCTCAGTAGCATTTGGTAACAATGCCACACTCAAGGTAATTGGGTCAGGTAATATTGAACTTAAATCCAATTTCATTATTAAGAAAGTTCTATTAGTAGAAAACTTTAATTTTAACTTACTTAGCATAAGTCAGTTATGTGACTCTGGCTATTTGGTTACGTTCAACAATTCTAATTGCCTGATTAGAAATGCACAAGACTCAGAAATCATGCTTAAGGGCACTAGGAAAAACAATGTATATACTATAAATCTTCCCCTTATACCCAAATGCATGTTAACACAAGTAGAAGAATCAAAACTCTGGCATAGGAGATTGGGTCATACCAATCTAAGAACTATCTCAAAAACTACCCAACTTGGCTTAATAAAAGGTGTCCCCAAAATTAAGAATAATAAAAACCTAATATGTGAATCCTGTAATCAAGGCAAACAAACCAAGTCTAGTCACAAATTGATCCAATCTGATCAAACCCAAACCACACTTGAGCTCCTACACCTTGACCTATTTGATTCACATGGAGCCAAGTCACTAAGTGGAAATCGATACTGCCTAGTGATAATTGATGACTACTCTAGGTTCACCTGGGTCAGGTTTCTAAAGACCAAAGATGAAACACTGAACCTATTTAACAACTTCAGCAAATTGATTGAAAATCAAAATGATACCAAAATAAAAAGACTTAGGTCCGACCACGGGGGAGAATTCGAGAATCAAAGATTCGAAGAATTCTGCAAAATAAATGGATATAAACACGAATTTTCGTGTCCTAGAACCCCCAACAGAATGGCATAGTAGAAAGAAAGAATAGAACCCTACAGGAAGCTGCTAGGGCTATGCTTAATGAATTTGACCTACCCAACCACTATTGGGCAGAAGCAATTAGCACAGCTTGCTATATCCAAAATAGGATTCTGCTTAATAAAAGGTTAAATAAAACACCCTATGAACTTTACTACCACAGACTTCCAAACCTACACTATCTTAGAGTCTTTGGATGCAAAGTCCATATTCTTAACACCAAAGACTATCTTGGAAAATTCCAATCCAAGTCAAACCCAGGTATCTTTTTAGGGTACTCTACAACAAGTAGAGCTTATAGAGTCTACAACAAAATAACTAAGAAAATTGAAGAAACAACCAACTTAATATTTGATGAAGAAACTAACCCAAAATCTGACAAGTCTGACTTAGCTTCACGAAATAATGATCAAGAAGATAACTCTGAAACCCTAAATGAACCCTTTAATGACTTAACAATTGAACCAACTACTGAATCAGTTGAACCAACCAATGAACCCAGAATTGAACCTATTGGACCAGCTGGACCTGAAGCTGAGCCAAGTACTAGAAAAACCAAGAAACCCAGACTCAGTCACCCAACTGACCAAATAGTAGGTGATCCAACCTTAGGAGTCAGAACTAGAGCTTCCTATAGAAATCTTAGTCAAATAGCCATGATTTCAAAGATTGAACCTAAGACTATTGAGGAAGCCCTACCTGATCCTGACTGGATCTTAGCCATGCAAGAAGAGTTAGCCCAATTTGAGAGAAACCAAGTCTGGGAGTTGGTACCTAAACCTAAGGGCAAATCCGTAATTGACACTAAGTGGGTATTTAGGAATAAGCTAAACGATCAAGGTGAGATAGTCCGAAATAAAGCTCGCTTAGTAGCTAAGGGATTCAGCCAAGTAGAAGGGTTGGATTATGATGAAACCTTCGCCCCTGTAGCTAGACTTGAGTCTATTAGGATGTTACTAGCCTTTGCATCCCATAAAGGATTCAAATTATACCAAATGGATGTAAAGTCAGCCTTCTTAAATGGGCTTATTAAGGAAGAAGTTTATGTAGGACAACCCCCAGGATTTGAGGATATAGAAAAACCCGATCATGTCTACAAACTTAGTAAAGCCCTTTATGGACTAAAACAAGCACCCAGGGCCTGGTATGAAAGATTATCAAATTACCTGATCTCTAAAGAATTCAAACAAGGTCAAATTGACCCAACCTTGTTTGTTAAAATTTTAGACAAGGATATATTTGTTGCCTAAGTTTACGTAGATGATATAATATTTGGATCAACTAATTCTAAATTTCTAAAAGAATTTGTAACAATTATGGAAAGTGAATTTGAAATGAGTTTAGTTGGGGAACTAAACTTTTTCCTAGGGTTACAAATCAAACAAACTAAAGATAGAAATTATGTACATCAATCTAAATATGCTAAAGAACTAATTAAGAAATTTAAAATGGATAACTCTAAAAGTATAAGTACCCCAATGGCCACAAATGTAAAAATAGATAGTGACCCTGAGGGTAAACCAGTAGACCTAAAGCTTTACAGAAGTATGATAGGAAGTCTACTATACCTTACAGTCAGCAGACCTGATATACTTTTTTCAGTAGGAATGTGTGCTAGGTACCAAACATGTGCTAAGGAAACTCACTTAGCAGCCCTGAAAGAGTTTTAAGATACATAAGGGCACCCAAAATGTAGGGATTTGGTACCCTAGGACTTCATCCTTTAAGTTATCCGGATACTCTGATTCTGGACTATGCTGGTTGTAAATTAGATAGAAAAAGTACAAGTGGAAGCTGTCAACTTTTAGGAAACAGCTTAGTGAGTTGGTGCAGTAGAAAGCAACACTGTGTTGCCTTATCAACAACTGAAGCTGAATATGTAGCCTTAGGAGNCCACCTGACAACCATTATCCCTTGCTTAGTTCGGCTCTCTGGCACATCTACTTAAGCAATGACTAAACTAACACATTAAAGAAAAAAGCATTTTCATTGATGGTTACTCAGCAGCAGTACAAAAAAGAGCCCCGACCGGCGGCTAAAGATTACACGATTCAAACTAGGTAAAAGGCTGGAAGAAGTCCTTAGGGAGTAGCTCCTTGACCCGACTCACTATTACAGCATTGGCAGGAATGTCGGCAGGCAGGTAGCCGCCCTCTTAGAGCTGCAGAACAGCACTGTTAATGCCCATCTGGAACATATTCGATGTCCGCTTGCCCAGCTTATCGCCAAACTCTTTGGAGTTAATGTAGGCCAAGCGGTGTGCGTCCATCCGGGCGGGCTCGCCTGCTTGGTGCAGCTTCAGGCTGTCAATTTCTGCCCGGAGGTTGGCTAACTCCTTGTCCTTATCCTCCAGGGCAACTGCTTGAGAAGCCAGTAGTCCTTCAGACAAGCGGAGCTCGTCTTCTCGGGCGTCTAAAGCCTTCTCCTTGGCATGTAAGTCCGACTCCCGAGTCGCCAACTCCTGCTCTTTATCGTTCAGGGTCATTCGGAGCTCCTCAGAAGCCTTCACCAGCGTGTCTAGCTCCGCCTTCAAGGCTTGGACCTCGGCAGTCTTCTTGTCGAGGTCCGATCGGGTACGACGCTGCATGGCCAAAGCCTTCTTCCTCTCCTGCTCAAGGGTGGCGTGCAGGGAGGAAGATCGGGCATACGCCCGCTCGGCTGCATCCGCTCGGGTGATCTCCTCCGTCAGTCGCGCCTCGGCGGAACGAAGTTTCTCCTTAAGATCCAGTATCTCCGAACGGAGAATAGCGGTACCCTCTTCGCCGGCCGGTAAGTTAGCATGCGCTTGACGGAGCTCCAATTCTGCGAGCTGCCGCTCGGCCGCTCGGCGTCCCCTGGCGTTGATAACCAAGGTATGGGCGACGCTCGAGCAGGAGGCCCAAAACTACAATAAAAATGTTAGAAAGAAACAAGGTGATTAAGCATCAAAGCATCCGACTTACATGCGTAGCATCCTGAAGGAATTGGTCTGCCAGTCGGATCGGGGGTCTGGAAGTCCCTTCCTTCATACCCTGCTCCCAGCATTCTGCCAATTCCCCATAAAGGGTAAGTCGCTGCTGGACTTCACAAGGGGTCGCTGAGTCGATCGAAGGGAGATATACGCCATAGCAAGGCGTCCTTGAAGATTGTCCCCCCGAGCGCGACGGGCCTGGTACGTCAGCAGGCTGGCTAGCGCTAGCCGGGCTGGCAGCGGCCTCTGCAGGCCGGGAGCGAGAGCCCGACGCAGGATTCCTCGGGCGCTTCTGCAAAGGTTCCGGGTCAGGAGAATCAGAAGAGGAGGGGGCAGCCTCTGTCGGTTCCTCAATACGGATAGAAGCGCTAGCCTTCCGCTTGGAAGGCTGGGACTTCTCCATGGAAGGCTGAACCTTCTGCTTGCCGGAGGATTTTGCGGGGGCAGAAGGTTTCGACGAGCCGACCGGCTCCGCAGAACTGATCGCCGTTTGTGGGGCAGACGGAGCCGGAAGGACGGGCTCCGCGCTCTCAGGAATCGTATGTTGGTCGGGCGGACCGGCCTGGCGCAGGCGCAGTTGTTCGGCCACCCGGGCGTTTATTTCTTCGTCTGCCAGACCCATGGCCTCATCAAGGGCCGCTTCCCACATCATCTTGGCTGCAAAATCAGAAAATAATGAGTTAGGGAGAAAGAAGTACGAAACAAGAAATGACTTACAAAAGGCGTAGGGCAGAGCGGCAGGCACTCGGCTTAGCCCAAATATGTACAAGACGGCGTCGTTGAGTAGTTTCATGCCGTCGAAGTGGAGGCCACCGAGTAGAGAAGCAGCCCTTACAAACAAAGGGTCGGATTTAAAGTTTCTTAAGGGAGCTATAGGGGGCATGTCTTCGACCCAGCCGATCGGGAACCCGGGGCTGGTCGGAGGACTTATGAAGAAGAAATGAGTTTTCCATCCCTTATTCGAGGAAGGAATATTCTCCACTATGGATAATTGGGCCCGGGCTTGGAGAAAGAAATTCCCGACCTCCTGCTTCTTCAGGTAATAAAAGAAATAAAGAACCTCCGGTCGGAGGGGGACTCGGTAAAGGGTAAAAAGAACAATTATGTTGCACAATATACGAATGGCGTTGGGAGAAAGCTGGAAGATAGGAACATGGAAGAAGTTACAGAAGTCTACAATAAAGGGATGAAGAGGGTAGCGCAGGCCAGACATATGTTGATCCCGGAAAAATACAAAGAAGCCAGCCGGAGGCTTGTGCGGTCGGTCATCCTTTGTCGGAACGGCAATACGGTAGTTCCCGGGGATGTCGTATGCCAGTCGGAGGTCAGAGACGGTCTCGTCGTGAAGGGAAGACTCGACAGAGGTATACCACGTAGGGGTAGCCATGGAGTAGAAAGAAAGGAAGAATCTGACCGTAGGTGTTGGCGGAAAGGCTTAATCGACGGAGAAGCACGAGGGCGGCGGCGGCACGCGAAGACGGTGGCGAGAAGCGAGAAGCACCGAGGCAGAGAGAATGGCGAAGAGCAAACGAGGGTTTCTGCGAATGTGGGGGCCTATTTATAGCTAGGTCGAAAGAAGGGAGGCCGTCCGATGGCGGTCCACGTGTACGAAGATCGTCTCATCCAGGCCGTGGAGGCGTCCCACGATCAGCCTCGAAAGGACGCGCCTCAGGCGCTGACGTCACCCGCAGCGGCGGCAGGGCGCACCGTCTGGTCGGCCAGCCAGAAGCTGCCGCGTGGCGGAAAGAATTACGCGCGTTAATGGCCATTAAAGGCTTGTAATCATGGGGATGAATCGTTCCCTAGTCAGCCAACCAGCGTGCGCCACATGTCCCAGATTATTAAAACGGATGTGATGCCGTTATGGCGCCTGTCGCCTCGGGCGTATCACATTATCTCATTCGACTTAGAATGTCACATCTCCATTAATTAACTGGCTCAGGCGATCACAGGAAAATCGTCTTGGGGTGCGTGACACTCTATTTCTTGCCACCCCAGACAATCGCTCTCCCGCCAAAACGTAGTCAACATATATCTCGTCGGCTAACAGCATTCGTCCGGTCGGACGCTTTATCATTCTACGAGGACGTGGCAGCCCACGTTCCTCCGGTCAGAATCTTCAGCCGCCCGGACATCTTCATCTGGTCGATGACTAGTCGGGGACGCGTGGCGGCCCACGCTCCTCTCGGTTTACAAGCTTATTCCGCCCAGACCAGGCAAACATACTCAGCACCAGCTGTTGAGCATCGTGTTAAGCCGGCCGGATATTGAAAGGGCAGAAAATGCCCGGCCGTAGAATGGTTGTACACACTTGTAGTCCAGTCAGTCGGACTGATCGCCTCCTTCGACTAGACTCGAGGGGAAGGCTATTGATCCTGCCCTATATTTTGCACGATACGGGCAGCCAACATGGCGAACGACCTGGCCAGCTTCAGGGTACACGTCATTATACGAGCAGCCGACTCAACAGACATTCTAACCGGGCCCAAGGTCTTCGCCGGCTGGTCGGACTCGAGGCGGCCGGTTAGAATAAATATAGTGGTCCATCCGGCCGGTCAAACCCGGCCTACCACATTAAGGTTTACACGCCTCGTTCATCCGAGTGCATCCGCCCGGCAGTCCATTAAGCCCATGTTTGATATCCATCCGGGCGGGCCGTCCCGGTGTCCACTCAGGCACTCTCTCGGAATCACCCTGAGAAAAGGACAAAATATACCTGCACCAGCTGCAGGTAACAGGCTGTCACCCCTCGTACGAACTGACACTCTCTGACAGGCGCCGACTTACAGAAACCTGTCTTTGTCCTCACATAAGACAAATAGTATACGACAAAGAAGGATGGTTACAGTCGACACAACCATACCATATCTTCTGACCCTGTCAGAAGATCCTGACACAGGCCATACTCATACCGACATCACCATACCATATCTTCTGACCCTGTCAGAAGATCCTGACACAAGTCATGCTTGGTCCTTTTCCCCGGCTATATAAGCCACTCCACTCCTCATTATCAGGTACGCATACATACACGCGCGAAGCCTCTCATCTTTCCAGTGCTCCATTATTTCTACTGTTCCTCGGAGTACTGACTTGACCGTCGGAGTGCCTGGCCGGGACTCTTCCCGGCAGGTTTCTAACGGTCATCTTCCTCAGCAGGTTCACCTCCAGTCGGTTGGCCCTGCACCAGGCGACATCCACTTCCATTCGGCCGGAGGACACCCCCCACGACGCTGCCATTCTGTGCGAGGACGCCGCGTCAGCATCCACGTCACGCATCGCTACACCGTCATTCCGGTTGCGGCTCCACTACGCTCGGCGACAGGATCAATGACGCATGGTTTTTGTGAGTAGGAAAGGATCTTACTAAGCCTATATGCTTATAGTTTAGTGTTTTTCTTATACTGCAGAAAAGGTTAAGGGCATGCTAAACTAAAGGGAGCAGAAGGAGAGTAAAGATGTGTGTGGCAGTGGCATGGTGGAAGAGATCCTGTTACTTATGCTTGCCTATGAATCAAGAATTTACCCATGTCTTAAGTTTCCGCATTGTTACACTTGTTCATGCCAGATTATCATACTAATATGCCATACTATGTTGTATGTTTGGTTGTACAGTACAACATGCTATGCTATGTTTTGTGTTCATTTCTAAAATACGATATTTCCACAACTATCACTTGTCATGGAATTCATGTTTAGAGCTTGCTTGTTTAAAGACTCAATATGGATTATGTAACATGCTCTAGAGTGTAGGAGTTTGATGCCTACACAGTTCGATTCATACCTTTAAATTCCATGTGTAAACTCTAAAACCTATATTAATACTCACCTGCTTTTATGGGTTGTTCGTACTCACATGCCACGGGTTAGGCTGTAGGTTGTAGTGAGTCTAGGATTCCTCTCATATAATGCCATGCTTGCTTAGTAGCTCATTCCCCATCTAGAGTCTTATATGCCTTAAGTTCACATGATTGCATAATGTACTTCTTGAGTTAAATGTTTGAGCCAAGTAGTGCACATAAGTACCAAGCATGCTCCCATGTTTTAAGATGTGTTTACATGTTCTAAGTTGTTCCATTGCGTTAAGGTATATATATATATATATATATATATATATGTTCGCGTAGCGCCACCTTTTCCTTTTTATAAGGATAGGAGGGGCGGGTGTTACACAGAATGTACACTATCGTTTCCAATCCATATCCTTAGAACGAATTCGGTAACTCTGAAAAACTCATCATTGATCTAACAATCTCCATAAGAGTCATATTCATTTGCTCTGCTATACCTTTCTATTGGGGCATACCAGGTGCAGACAATTGGGATTGAATTACAGCCTCTGATAAGTAAATCTTAAACTCTCCCAAGAGGTACTCACCACCACGATCATATCGTAGTGTCTTGATACTTTTACCTTGATATTTCTCCACATCAGCGTTCAATTCTTTGAACTTATCAAAGCATTCAGACTTGTGGTGCATCAAGTAAATGTATCCATACCTTGAATAATCGTCTATAAAAGAGACGAAATATTCAAAGCTACCTCTAGCTTGGATAGACATAGGACCACACAAATCAGAATGAACCAACTCCATCACATCTATGGCTCTATACCCCTTGGACTTAAAAGGCCTCTTGGTCATTTTACTTTCTAAGCAAGATTCGCAGGTTGGGAAGTCTTCCACCACTAATGAATCCAAAGGTCCATCAGTTATCAACCTTTGAATTCTACTCAGGTTAATACAACCTAACCTCAAATGTCAATGATATGTTTGGTTCATTTTTGAAGGTTCTTTTCTCTTATTAGAATTAGAAGATGAGTTATTAATTTCTATTTGTATTGTGAGAGAAATTGGATTAAGAGTATATAAATTGTCAACCAACGCACCAGAACAGATAATCTCTCTATTCCTTTTTATAACAACCTTGTCATTAAAAGAAACAGAATATCCATCCATAAATAATTTAGAAACTAAAATTAAATTCTTTCTAAAAGTAGGTACGTAAAGACAATTTCTCAAAATCAAAGTTTTATTTCTATCAAAAGATAAATAAACATCTCTCACTGCAATAGTCGCCACCTAAGTAGCATTGCCCATATAGAGTGTAATCTTGCCCTCGGCTAGTCATCTGGTTTCTTGGAACCCCTGTAATGAATTGCAGACATAATCAGTAGCTCTCGTATCTATAGACCAGGTACCGGTAGATAACACCACTAATGATGTTTCAACAACTAAGGTATAAGATTGCCTAGTAGCTCGATTCTGGTGTCCGAAGAGTTCCTTAATATTGAGCATCATGTCATAAGCAGTAGCGAAGGCCTGATGCTGATGTTGCAATACATTTGACATGGAAGCCAAAATGTAACACCTCGCCATCTCATCTGTCTTTATCCACTCCCTATAACTCTCTTTCTCCTCTTCACTAGAATCATCTCTAGGCTTAGGGGGACAGACCTCAAAGAGTATAAATTTGTACTCCTTAGTAGTCAAGATAATATCCAAGTTTCTTTTCCAATCTATATAATTGAGACCAGTAAGTTTATTTTCTTTTAAAATAATAGCAAGTGAGTTGAAAGCCATTTTGAAAAATCCTACGAATTATAATGGTCAAAATATTAGTTTTTAAAATAATATTGATTCCTCAAACAATAAAATTTTAAAAACACCAACACTTCAAAATACTATGAATTTTGTATGCTATGATAATGTGGACGTATACAAATTCAAACATTTGTAAGAGGAGGTTTTACCCATTAATTTTATTATTTTGTCAACCTTACTTTTTGACAAATAAAATTAATAGTTGGTTTATCTTCAGCCATACAAATAATAGCAGTGACTCCAATGGGGAGGATACTATTATTTGCATCTAAGTGTACACCATTACACGATACTAAGACAATTATCTAGGATTATGTCCCTTTCGATGGGGAAGATCACACGGTCCTAAATAATTTCCTATAATCATATCTGATCTAGTGATCCGCGAAACAAACTCATCCGATGTGGAAGGAAGACACTCAGAGCCAACGCGCAAGTCTGTTTGCATCACTTATCAAATTGGTAATGGAGGCCACGAGACTCAAAGATTCCCTCTCCCACTTAGTAATTTAAAATTGAGGAATTTTCCAAGCACGAACAACAAGCATATCAAACAATAAGCAATAATTATGAAAAACTAATTTTCCAATTATTATTGCTTTTGTTCTCGAATACACCTCCAGTCATGTCGCCACCTTGTCACCACCTTCCTTCACCATGCGCAAGCTAGAAGAAATGCCGAGCCAAGAATAAAAATTATTTTAATTTACATCCTTCGATCCTATACTCCACAAAGGAGTGTACATGAAAACTAGATCGAAATAAATTAAAATAAGTGGCTAAACAATGCCGTATTTAATTACAAAAATTAAATACAAAATTCCTCGTCAACCCCGAGGATTCAATTAAATTATTACAATCACACACACACACAATCACATACAATCACATAGCCATAATAGTTGGATCTTATGCCTACAACCAAAGAGTTAGCCTACGCACATTCTACTATTATCCGACATAAAATTATATATGAAAAATGCATGAAAGTAACTGAATCCAAAACAAACAAAATTGGAAACCATGGCTCTCATACTAATTGTTGGTTTCTTCGCGTTCAAATGTGATTCTTTCATATCCCCGGATTAAAATTTTCTATTGATTAGAAATAATTTGGATGGAAAGAACCTTTCCAAATGACCTTTTTCATCATCGTACTATTCGATTGAGTGATCGCTTGAACAAACTGTTGTTCAAGCAATTCAAACTCATTCATCAAATAGCCGTGGAATAGATGACGAATGGATCGCCAATTTTTGTGTTTATCTTCAGGGTCCATAACAAATAAGCAACATACAATAAACTTGAACAAGAATGAATCATAAACAAGATTTATACCTCTTGTTTACCTCTTGGTCTTATATTATATTCCTATCCCTTCTTGGACGTCAAGTGGGTGACGGCCTTCCAAGAAACGAAGCTACCAAAGACCACCTTGTTCTTCCTCTTCATTGCACCAACCACAAAGAAGTAAGAGCTCCTATTCCTTCTATTCTTCCTCCTTCTTGCACCTTGAGCCGTCCCTACTCCCACCTTCAAGGTGGAGCTGATAATTACCATTTTGTTAATAAATTTAGGCTCTCAAATGCATGTTTTGATCCACTTTTATATGCTTAAGTTTGCATTTACATTAGATTTCATGAACTATCTCTATCTTGGCTTTTAATTCAAATCTTTGTATATTTGAGGTATTTTGGTACTAAATTGTGAATCTAATTTTGTAGGCTTCAAATGACCATGGACCTAGATCAGATTGGACCATACTTGAGCCAGAATTGGATCCGGATCAAGGTGATCAAGCATCGGATTAATATGGGCCGTCCATTCAAGAGAACGGCTAGATCTGAGCCATTTGTGAGTTTCTGATCAATCCAAGTTCAGGATAGGGCTAATCATGACCCTAGATCAAGATCTGAAAGTTTGAACACAATCGGAGCATATCTGACCGTCGGATCAAGCTTAAAGGAGTCTCAACCATCCAAGCAAGAGAAAGGAAGATCTGGGCCATCCGCCAGAGATCTGGTTGATCCGAGCTAAGTACAGGTAGATTAGGATCATTGATCAAGATCTGGGGAGTTTGGTTCAGATCTGAAGAGATCCGACCGTTGGATGAGTCCGATATAATGACAGCCATCTAAAATTCAAAAGGAGATTTAAATCAGAATTCCCTCTTCAGTTCTTCGTCGTCGAGTGTCGCAGAGTTTTCATCACCAGATCTAGTTTTCTTCCTTGTTCTTCATTTTCTTCACCATTTTGCTTGAAGCTTTCTTCCTTAGATCGCGCGGCCAACATCAATTCATTTCTTCTCAAGATTTCAGATCATCTAGGTAATTTCCTTGCTCAATTCGCTAACATGAATCTTGCAGCTGAAGGAGCAAAGGGGAGGGTTTCGCCTGAGCTCATTCCACCGATTTCTTCCACTTGATCGTGGGGTTTCCATCTACTGAAGCTGAAGGAGTGTTAGGAGGGGTTCTCCGACGCAGTTTTGGAGTTTGGCTCGATCGCGAATCCGTGCGTCAAGGGGAGTTTGGCGTTCAGCTACTGTCTGATCGGGTTGATCGGACAGAGAGGACTTTGATTGGTCCCGTGACCGATCAGAGGAAGACCTGATCGGTCGGGTTGACCGATCAGGGAGAGCAGAACAGCAAGATTGATAGCAAGCTGAGCAGGGGAGTTTTCTTTAATGGTTATTGAGCTAGGGGGTTCATAGCTCATCCTTCGTGTGACGGCGAAGGGAAGTTTTGATTAGAACTTGATTTGATGTTTAATTAGGATAATTTGTGGTTTTAAACATGTATTTCTTTACATTGTCTAGTTTGTTCCAATTACACTCCAAGTCATGTTTTCAAGTATTGCTTTGTTTAGTTTTAATTCCTTGCAGTTAGTTTCCTTGCAATTAATTCTCTGCAATTAATTTCCTGAAATTAGTTCTTAATGTCAATTCAGTCATTTGAATTTAAGTGCTTAGTTCTTCCACTAGGTTAAGTCTAGTTCTTGCAACTTCCTGTTCATTCCATGCTTAGTTGAGTTCATTCTAGTTTATTTCATATTGTCATTTTCTCTTATTGCCAAAACCCCATTTT
Source organism: Boesenbergia rotunda (assembly GCA_024364735.1). Classification (NCBI taxonomy): domain Eukaryota; kingdom Viridiplantae; phylum Streptophyta; class Magnoliopsida; order Zingiberales; family Zingiberaceae; genus Boesenbergia; species Boesenbergia rotunda. The sequence continues at coordinate 1,040,651 of JAGFNQ010005854.1, read as the reverse complement.
GTCTAGAAAACCCAAACATCAAATGACAAATAAACTTGCAAGCTTGAGTTAAACATCCGTTCAATTAGTCCTTGGAAAAATACGACCTGAGGCCCTTCTACTACATTTCTATTTTGTTAGCCAAAGGGTTTTTAGCTTTATAAATATCTAAATTTGAGACTCACATTCGTGACATCTATTTTGGGTCCATCAAATTTTTGGCGCCATTACCGGGGAATCACTAGTTGAGTTTGTTTAAGTTGAGTTTGTGTTTAATATTTATATTCTTTGATTCTATTTTCATTTACTTATCTTTTTGTATACATTTGCTGCCATTTTTTGTTTGTTTGTGGCCAGGACTGCAGGTGGTGATCTTGAGAGTTGAGAAACTATTGAAAATTTTTCTACTCATTCAAGCAGTTCCATGGCAGAGTTTAAGTATTTTCAGAATTTTTAGCAGCCTTGTCAGAATTTTCAGCAAAACTTTCAACCATTCCAGCCCTATTCAATTTTCCAGCAACCAAATTATTAATTTCAACCTCAATTTCAAAACTTTCAGCAAGATTAACAGCCAAGTCAGCATTACCAACAATTTTAGCAGCCTAATCAGAGTTTTCAGCAGCATTCTCAAGCATATCAGCAGCCTTATTCGAATTTTCAGCAAAACCAACCTTTCAATCAGCCACAACAGCAATTTCAACCACAATGCCAAAATTTTCAGCCAGGTTACAATCATAATCAGCAAAGCTTTCAATCATTCAATCAGAATTTTCAACATCCACAATTTTAACCCTCACCGCAACAATTTTCACCTCAACCTCAGAATTTCCAGAGCTACAATTCTCAGCAATTCCAACTAAGATTCTAGCCCAATTTTCAGCAATTCCAGCAACCAAATCAATCATTTGATCAGCCCCAACAGTTTCAATTTCAGAATTCACAGCCTACTTATAATTTTGAGCAACCTAATGCTACATTTCAAGTGCAACAGGAGTCCTATATCCATCAAGAAGACTTTGAGGATTCTAGTGAACTTGAGGCTCAACAACAAAGGCTGGAGGAGATGTTACAACAACTTTTGCAACAACAAAAATATGATTCTACTCTTAAAGACTGTGAAAGACGTCTTGGACAATTGGTTAATCAAATGAATGAAATACAAGCCCAAAGATCTGAACAATTACCCTCTCAAGCTACTCTTAATTCTGAGGGGCATGATTGTAAACTAACTTTGAGGAATGAGAAAGTGGTTTCAAGTCTAAATATTCCAAGGGTTTATTTTTATGAAAAATTTCCAGCAACCTATTTTCCATCTCAAAACAGCCCCAGAAATGAGTTTACATCAGTTGTTAGTGCCCCTAGTGCAATTCTAAGGCCTTCTTCAATTGATCTTGCAATCTTGGTGGAAGAAGAAGAAGGAATCAGCAAAATTAGGGCACCTACAGCAGCTATTCCTCCTGAAATTCCTATTCAGAGTTCATTTCCAAATTTTTCAGCTCAAGAAGAAGAGCTAAAAGTCTCTCTATATTTCTCCCAGCACCTAGAGAGGATCCTCCTAGCATTAGCATGGACATTTCAGATGAGGTTGTTGAGGCAGAGTTAATTGCTGATGATATTTCACTGGACATAGTGGGAGGAGATTTGATTTCAAAGGAAGATGAGGATGAATTAGCTGTGGAGGAGATGGATGGAAAAGCATGTGACAACCTTGAATTCGAAGCCGAAGCTCCACAGGACCCTTCTCATCTTTTATTTTGTGATGATATAATTGTTGATGGTCCTAACTCTTCTAATTTGGTTGTTGCAGATATGGTTGATAAAACATGCATTGGGGATGATTCTACAGGTGTAGGGGATTGCACTGAGCCCCAGGGACCACCAACAGTGATTGATACATTAGAAGATTCAGAGGTTAAGCCAGAAAGTATAGCGACTTGCATGGTGGAAGCAAGGGCCCAAGAATCACCTTTCTTAGTTGAATGTCACCCAGAACCAGAGATCAAAGTGGACCATTTACATGACTAGGAGGAGGCTATAGATACATCTACTCTTGTAGAACCTCTAGGTATTCTTCAGCATGATCAGGTAAGTATTTCTCCTATTTCTTTAGAAGAACTCGTAGAGGTACCTAGGGTTGAGTTTGTTGGTTGTGATGATTTTCTTGACACATCTTATATGGAGGTTGCTTGTGAAAATCTAATAGATGAACCTAGTGTTAATTTTATTGTTTGTGATGAATTTCTTGACATGTCTTTTGTAGAAAATAATTGTGAAAATTCCATTGAGGTATCTAAAACTGATTTTATTGGTTGTGAAACATTTCTTGATACATCCTATACGGAAATTGATGGTGAAAGACTAATAGAGGTACCCAAAATTGATTTCATTGGTTGTGATGAGTTTATTGATATACCCTTTGTGGATATTAATTGTGAAAAACTTATTGAGGTACCGAAAATTGATTTTATTGGATATGATGCATTTTTGGATTCATTTTATATAGAGACTGATATTATTTCATTTCTTTCTTACCCTACACGCGTGAGAGAGGTATTGCATGGTTTTGCAGGGTCACGTAGACTTATAGAGTGGGTGCTCCATCTAAATAGACTCCAACCTCCTGGAAGGATTTTCGAAAAGCATCAAGAGGGAGGAGTAGATCTTACTTTAATTCGAAGCACTCCACCTCTTAAATGGATCTTGTACCTTAATCGTCTTCGGCCACCTGAACATTTTTCTAAGAAGTTTAAGTGTGGGGGAGCAATGCACCATGACATGGATCACATGAAATATGCTCTCTCAACTACCCATACTCCTCCACTACCGCAATGGACATTATTCCTTGATCGACTTCGACCGCCAAAATAAAGGGGAGTTTGTTCTTTCTTGCATTTTCCTTTATTGCATGTTTCATTTTTATATTTTCTAGGAGTAAAATTTTCTTTTAAAATGAGTCTTGCTAATAAATGCTTGGTTAGTGAAGAATGAATAAAAGTCATTGTAGATATCATGTTAGTCTTCTTGGCATTTTATTTTTTGCATGATTAGGAATAAATGTATCCATCTAGATTTTCTTATATCATTTTAGAATCCCTTGAAAGCAAATTAAATTTGCTTGTTAAAACTTAAGATTTGAACCATTGGATGAAAATTCTTGGTTGCTTGAGTACTTCTTAGTTATGGATTCTAGAGTGATGACTTGAGATGAATTCTTTTTACCTAGTGAGGATTTGACCTAAGTTTTGTGATACACACATGTGATTGTATTCTAGAACTTACTTAGGTTCATTCAAAGCTATAATTCTATGATTGGACCACATTTATAGAGGTAAATCACTTTGTTTCCTTTTTCATATCATTTGTTTCCTTTTTCATATCATTTTTGCAATTTCCTTGTTGATACACTCTTATTCTATATTTCCTTTCCCTATCCTTCATGTTCATCATAATATTTTCATTCGACTTGGGTACTCTAATGTTTCTTGATGTTACTTTGCCTGAGATGGACAAAAATTTAAGTGTGGGGGAGAATGCAAGCATTCTATCAAAAATTGAGGACAACCAAGCATTGACAACCTACAAGAAAAGTGTGCCAATTTGAAGGATTTTTGTATCAAGTTTGGGTTGCAAGAGCTAAAAGTGTACAAGTGGAGCACTTAGTTCTCTATTATCATGAAAAGCTCGAAGTTCACAATAAAAAATTTAGCTGCAGATATAAAAAAAATAGAGTAGTTGAGAAAAAAACAGAAGAAAGGAAAGAAAAGAATAGAAAAGACAAAGTAAAATATGAAGGTTCATAAGATGGGTTAGATTTCGAATTTGAAGTTGTTTACAAGGAGCTAATTGAAGCTCAAGAGTGAGTTATTGTTTGGAAGATTGGAAATCAGGCAAAAATAGTTCAAAAATCTGCTTAATCAGCTACTGATCATCGCCTGATCGATCACCAGTCCGGTCAGGGAGGGGTCTGATCGGTCGGCTGACTGATCAGTACATGTCCAGTCCGAGCAGAAGGGAAGCCAGACCGATCTTCAGTCCGATCAAAGAAAGGCTGATCGATCTCCAGATCGATCAGAAGGGTTGACACAGAACAGAACACCAAATTCAGTATTGTTTCTCATCCAAATCAACTTATCCCTACTCCACCACAGCTCTGATTTCACTAGAAGACACCATCAAAGGGTCAAAGTGTATTGGGATACATTTTTGAGTGTCCAAGTCTTCCATTTACTATACTTTTTCCATATTTTCTTATCATTTCATATTTCTTTACTTTTGCCATATTTTCTTACCATGCTATATTTCTTTTCCATATTTCCTTGTCATATCACATTTCATTACATTTCTTTATCATGAATCTTTAGCGTCAAAGTTCATTTAACTTCTATCTCATTTCTATCATTTCATATATCTTCTAAACTTGTTTGAATAAGCTTTTGTAGATGTGGATCCAAATCAAGAATGATGGTGGAGAGTAGATAATAAGCAAGCCTATGGTAGTGCAAGAACCATGTTGTGTTTGAGTGAGCTCCATTTTTCATTGAAATGTAGAACTTAGGAAGAGAGCCCCAAAACTTCCCTTGCAAGGTTTTTTGAGTTTAATTCATCTCAATGAGTCATGATAGATGAAGTTTGCTAAGTTGTTGATTTAAGGACAAGTTTCTAGTCATTTGAGCATAGATTTTTGAGAATTGACAACCCTAGGTAATTTTCTTTCAATTGCTTCTAACTATGATTGAGATGAATCTAGGGGGATACATTCTTATGTTTACTAGTTGGCTTGTGCGAGACGCCCAAGAGTAAGTGTGGGGGAGTTGATAATTACCATTTTGTTGAAAAATTTAGGCTCTCAAATCCATGTTTTCATCCACTTTTATATGCTTAAGTTTGCATTTACATTAGGTTTCATGAACTATCTCTATCTTGGCTTTTAATTCAAATCTTTGTATATTTGAGGTATTTTGGCACTAAATTGTGAATCTAATTTTGTAGGCTTCAAATGACCATGGACCTAGATCAGATTGGACCATACTTGAGCCAGAATTGGATCCGGATCAAGGTGATCAAGCATCGGATTAATATGGGTCATCCATTCAAGAGAATGGCTAGATCTGAGCCATTTGGGAGTTTCTGATTAATCCAAGTTTAGGATAGGGTTAATCATGACCCTAGATCACGATCTGAAAGTTTGAACACAATCGGAGCACATCTGACCATCGGATCAAGCTTAAAGGAGTCTCATCCATCCAAGCAAGAGAAGGGAAGATCTGGGCAATCCGCCACAGATCTGGATGATCCGAGCTAAGTACAGGTAGATCAGGACCATTGATCAAGATCTGAGGAGTTTGGTTCAGATCTGAAGAGATCCGACCGTTGGATGAGTCCGATACAATCACAGCCGTCCAAAATTCAAAAGAAGATTTAAATCAGAATTCCCCCTTTAGTACTTCGTCGTCGCGTGCCGCAGAGTTTTCATCGCCAGATATAGTTTTCTTCCTTGTTCTTCATTTTCTTCACCATTTTGCTTGAAGTTTTCTTCCTTAGATCGCGCGGCCAACATCAATTCATTTCTTCTCAAGATTTCAGATCATCTAGGTAATTTCCTTGCTCAATTCGCTAACATGAATCTCGCAGCTGAAGGAGCAAAGGGGAGGGTTTCGCCTGAGCTCATTCCACCGATTTCTTCCACTTGATCGTGGGGTTTCCATCTACCGAAGCTGAAGGAGTGTTTGGAGGGGTCTCCGACGCAGTTCTGGAAGTTTTGGCTCGATCGCGAATCCGTGCGTCAAGAGGTGTTTGCCATTCAGCTATTGTCCGATCGGGTTGATCGGAGATAGAGGACTCTGATCGGTCCTGTGACTGATCAGAGGAAGACCTGATCGGTCGAGTTGACCGATCAAGGAGAGCAGAACAGCAAGATCGACAGCAAGCTGAGCAGGGGAGTTTTCTTCAATGGTTATCGAGCTAGGGGGTTCATAGCTCATCCTTCGTGTGACGGCTAAGGGAAGTTTTAATTAGAACTTGATTTGATGTTTAATTAGGATAATTTTTGGTTTTAAACATGTATTTCTTTACATTGCTCTAGTTTGTTCCAATTACACTCCAAGTCAAATTTTCAAGTATTGCTTTATTTAGTATTAATTCCTTGCAGCTAGTTTCCTTGCAATTAATTCTCTGCAATTAATTTCCTGAAATTAGTTCTTAATGTCAATTCAGTCATTTGAATTTAAGTGCTTAGTTCTTCCACTAGGTTAAGTCTAGTTCTTGCAACATCCTGTTCATTCCAGTTTATTTCATATTGTCATTTCCTCTTATTGCCAAAAACCCCATTTTATCTAGAAAACCCAAACATCAAACGACAAATAAACTTGCAAGCTCGAGTTAAACATCCATTCAACTAGTCCTTGGAAAAATACGACCTGAGACCCCTCTACTACATTTCTATTTTGTTAGCCAAAGGGTTTTCAGCTTTATAAATATCTAAATTTGAGACTCACATTCATGACATCTATTTTGGGTCCATCAGGCGCCGGCCACCCTTCTCCTCCTCAAGCTTGCGCACGCCCTCAAGAAGAAGAGAGTAATTCTCTCTTCTCCTTTCTTGACCAAGCCGCACACCAACAAGGATGAGAAGTGAAGAAGATGATGGAAGACTCTCTTTCCCATGTGTTGCCACCGATCCTCTTCCATCTTCTTAGTGCTTATGACGCTGGCCAAAAGGAAGAAGGAGATCTTTCCTTTGCTTGACCTTGAGGAATAGCTCGGCGGGTTTCCTAAGCGAATACTTGGTCGTTCATGAGAGACCTCTCTGTTATGATGTATACTAAAAACCTTGCTTTTGGTTAAGAACATCTACATTTTAAAAGAGAATCACATAATCACAAGATGTATATTTATATTAGTATATGTATAAAATGTCTCAAACATTACATTGTAGATAACATGATGCGTGGTGACACACAGAAGATCATGTTATCAAGTTCCTTGTAGAAGTATAAGTAAGAGGCTCACAACCAAGATGGAATTGGACAAACCATCGGGATGGTTGTAGTGTAATTAGGTGTGGTTTGTCTTAACTATAGAATTACACTAGTGCACTTTGTGTATTGAGTAGGACCTAAAAAGAGGCCATCCAATTTTATACTAACCTGATAAATTGGATTAGACCTTGGTTTATATTATGGAGTACGATCTCTAAATCTCGATATAATAACGGGCACATGTATTTAATTATTATTACTTTGATTTACCAATGGGCGAGATCTATTCTGTTAGATTGATAGGCTCGGTAAGTTAGGAAATAATATTATCTATATGGAGTGTCATTGATTATTGATGGAATCCTATCCTGGTGAGTCGGGATGATGATGCCCCCTTGATGAGGTCAAAAGGATCGTCATGTTAAATCTTGCAAGTAGACTATTGTCCAACATGATGAAAAGGTTGAGTGGTACTAGTCAAGGATCATGAGGATAATTAATTAAAATTGTCAGTAATTTAAATTAATTATCGGGCATTCTATATCTTAAACACAGGGAGATGGTAACTCATAATAGGTGGAGCCCATATGAAAATATGGGGTTGGTGAGGAAGTTCAATGAGGATCCTTTAGTGGAACGGATCTCCATTAATAGACCGCATTTGGATCCATTAGCGGGCCAAGACTCAACATGTAATGACCCGGAAAATTCTCTTAATATTTTATGAAAATATTGAGCATATTTAAATAATTTTCCGAAGGACCTATAGGTATTAATACCAACTTTGGCCTAGAAAACCCATGTTTTCTCATTTAAATTGAGAAAACTCAACACTAATGGGTCTTATATGGGCTTTTTAGTACCATAACTATAGGGGGATTTTAGGTAGAGATTAATATAAATATAAGTAGGATTTAATTAGACATATTAGCATGATTATGGGTAAGTCTTAGCTTAATTTTCCTATGTAAATGGAGACATTAGGTATTAATGGGCCTTAAATGGGTCCCAAAAATAGGTCTTAATTAGGTAAAAATTAATATACATATAAAAGGATTTTATTTAGGAATATTAGCATAATTATGGGTGATTTTAGGAGAATTTTCGAAATAAAGGGGAATTTTCAAAAATAAGAAAAAGGATTTAAATAAAATAAAAATAAAAATAAAATAAAAATAAAGGTGGATGGGCCAAGGATTGAATCTTGGACCTCTTGTACAACCATGAATTCTTTAACCAACTCACCTAGCAAGGAATTCATATGAGGAAATGAAGTGGATGGTGGTTAAGGAGTAGAAGAAGATGAAGGGTCATGGAGAGACTTTTCATTTACCTCTTTAATGGGTGATAAATAGGGGGGTTTGGGAGTTACTTCTTCTTCTCATTCCTTACATTTTCGAAACTCATTCTCCCCTCATCCTAGCCGAACACCCAAGGAAAGGTTCTCCCTTGGAAAAGCTCCACAAGGGCTCTTATCTCCAAGGTCTAAGAGTTTTCAAGGATACAAGGACAAGGGTGTGCAAGGGTCCAAAGATCTTACCATTTCCTCCTCTTTCAAGGTTCGAAAAATCAAGAGAATCTAAGGTAAGACTCCCTCACCTGTGGTATAATAGTTCCCTATGATTTCCATGATTTTTAGTGTGACGCCCGCCCTTATATCTACTCTCGGGGCGGGATCACGTACTATCATTCGTATAAATTTTTTTTTCTTAAAGTACTAATAACAAAGTACTAAGCATGCTTGTTCAAAACTAACCTATAACATGATAGGTTCAACTCATAATAAAATCACGTATATGAGTAATCCAAGTGTAACATTCATTACTAAAGAAATGTTAACATAATCATAATATTGTAGATATGAAGATCTTTATTTCCCGAGCCACCACCCCACACATCTTCAGCCCTCCTGCCTCTTCCTTTAGTTTAAGTGTCCCTTACCCTGATCTGCAGCATAAGACAACACATAAACTAGTAAGCACAAATGCTTAGTAAGGATCCTGTCCTACTCGCAAAATCGGATATCATAGAAAGATAAGAGAATAAATCACATTGAAGTATGGTAAGTGTTTAAGCATATTAAACATGTAAGCATATTAACTTCATAGGAAGGTTTCTTTGAAAACATATAAACATAATACTTGAACATAGCATAATCATTAGGGCCCGGCTTGTACTTCATGTTTTGCGCGCGCCCCTGAATAGGAACGAGGTAGCTAATCCCGAACCACTAGGGTTTACTAGGCCTTCTCAAAAGTCCTTCAGCCTAGTATCATAATCATTTGACTCGCTTTAAGAGTCTATAGTACAAGCCATTACAAAATAAAATAATTATCATGTTCTTCATTTTCATAAAGTATGCTCTTAGTCTCAACCTTCTAGGGAAGCATTCTTTAGGCCCTAAGCCTTCTTTGTTCATGCCCTACAAGGCTCATTCTTATGCATATGTATGCATCCATAATCATGATAACTAGCCTAGTATAAAGCATGCATTTCATAAGGGTGCCCCATGGGCTATAATGCATGCTCATACATAGATCTCCATAATCATGATAACTAGCCTAGTATAAAGCATGCATTTCATAAGGGTGCCCCATGGGCTATAATGCATGCTCATACATAGATCTCCATAATCATGATAACTAGCCTAGTATAAAGCATGCATTTCATAAGGGTGCCCCATGGGCTATAATGCATGCTCATACATAGATCATAATTCAACCCCTTAAACATATCTTATATATGACAAGGTTGATCACATAAATCATATTCATATCATAGAAAGTGGTAGCATGCTTCATGGGTAAATCAAATGGTTCCTAACCCTAAAACTAGGGTCTTGGCCGAAACTCAAGGCTAGGGAGAGTTTCATTTTTCCTAATACAACATTCCATTTAAACATCATTTGCATATACATATCATCATCCCAAACATAAGCATATCTCCTAGGGTACATCTCATACAATCATCACATATATAGGCATATGATCTTACTAAACACAATCATAATCTCATAGGGTAAGTTGTCCTTCACAACCTCATATTTCATGCCTTGGCCAAATGTTACATGCTAAGGAATCCAATCAAACATTTCCTTTCAATATCACATGCATATACATCTCATATCATTTTACATAAGCATATCACATAAAATAATTTAACCTTCACAAACCCTAAGGTTTCATGCCTTGGCCGAATGGTGTAGGGTAGGAAAACTAGGGTTTTGAAATTAAACCTTCACACAAGCATTTATTCAAACACCTTGTCTACACTACTAGACATGGACACATCCTAGGATAGCAAACAACCCAAAAAAAACCCTAATCTATTCTTCTTTGGCCGAAACTTGTAGGGTAGGGTAGGCTAGGTTTTTGACATCCAATCTTCACACAAACATTTACACAAACACTTTATCTACAATACTAATCATGGACATATCATAGGATAGCAAACAACCCAAAAACCTAACCTTTCTCCTCTTGGCCGAAAGTTGTAGGGTGGCTAACCCTACTTTTTGTTATCACAACATGAAGAAAACCAACATATATTCATACCCTAAGTTCATAGGGATCTCCTCATGCAATAAGAAGTAACCAAGGCCTATTAAATGGAGGTGGCCGAAAGTTTCATAAAGGAGGAAGGTTTCCTTTTCAAAAACAACAATAAGAAGAAGCATACAAATCAAACAATAACGATTACGCTGCAGGCGAGGGGATACTTACATCCTTTCGCTTGAGATTCTACTTCTTTAAGTCCCTTAGGGTACCCTTGGTTGAAGGAGAAGTGAAGGTTCCTCTTACTCTTTCTTCTCTAGACTCCTTGGCCCTAATAGAGGGCAAGAGTCTTCTTCCTTTCAATCTCCTATGGTTAGAACCCTAGGGAGCACTTTTCGAAAAATGGAAAAGAGGAGAGGAGAAGAAGGAATTTCGGTGGGGAAGAGAAAGGAAGAAGAAGAGGAAGTTACTCACACCTCTTCCCTCTCTTATTTATACTTTTCTCATGAAAAGACATGTCTCTTCACTATTACACGCTTAACAAGCATGTTTCTTATTCTCTCAACAAGAAACAATGCTTGGTGTAGTGGTTAAGACATGGAGAGTGCAACTAGGAGGTTCAAGGTTCAATCCTTGCTTCCTCCCTTCTACTTCTTCTTTTTATCACAATTTGCACTAATCCATATCAAAGCCCTTTAAGCCAAGCCTATCATGAAATTTCATAATATTAATAATATTTCATGAATTCATAATATTTCATAATATTCCATAAATATTATTTCATAATATTTTTAATATTTCATATTCATGAATCTATAATACTTCATGAATCCCATAATATTTCATAATGAATTCACAATATTATTCACATAATATTTCATAATGAATTCACAATATTATTCATGGTGAAATTTTGGGGTGTTACAATCCTACACATCTTATAAAAAGTTCGTCCCGAACTTTAAACAATTCCCAGGTACTCAAATTGTAAAAATTGGGGTGTTACAATCCTACGCACCTTATAAAAAGTTTGTCCCGAACTTTAAAACAGTTCCGGGTACTTTAATCGTATTGCCTCCTCTCGTTCCCATGTGGCTTCTTCGAATTGCTCGTTCCGCCACAGAACCTTTACTAAGGGTACTTCCTTGTTCCTTAGCTTTTTAACTTCCCGATCTAGGATCTGGTACGGTCCCACATATCTCGGACTCAGCTTCCCTTGAAGTCCAAGGCACAAGCTCGTAACATATCCTCTAATATCTGGTTTACTCTTTCAGGTGCTAACCCTTGTATACTTATACACATACATTGTAATTATATACTTATTGTGATTATGGGTTAATGAGATCTCATTTATTATATCACCAAAATTTATTTTATTCCATCTTATAATTCTTCATACAAAACTAGTCCAACTCAATGGCCTGTGACTACATTTGATGTATTCGTCACGTCTTCCTTGGATAATGAGAAAACCCTTGCATTCGTCGTAACTGGTGGTACGTGCGGTTGGGGAGGTGCTTGCTTTTTGGCGTGGCAATCTTGGGCCTTGTGCCCTACCCGTCCGCAGTTGTAACACTTGCCTGTCCCCTGGCGGCAAGCTCCTGGGTGCAGCCTTCCGCATGTAGCACACGGGTCGAACTTGGGTTGCTTGCTGGCGGGACCACTTTGTGAGTCGTTCTTTCTCTTGCCATTGTGGTTCCCCTTCCAACTATCATTTTGAGGCTTCTCACCTCCGGCTTGGGTTTGGCTCTTGTTTTCAGTCAACACCTTCTTTTGCTGGTTGATGTTATTCAGGTAGTGCTCAGCAATCAGAGCACTGCTGAACAGCTCTTCTGCGGTCTGTGGTCGGTTGACCTCGCCGGCCGCATTCAGGGCAATTTTAGGCCGCAGCATCTTCAGCATAAGTCTGACTTTTTCTTTCTCAGTGCTGACTAGCTCCGGGTAGAGGCGGGCTAGTCTGTTGAATTTCTTCATTGCCTCGCTGACTGATAGCTCACCTTGTCGGAACTCTGTGAACTCGTCGAAATGTCGGTTGGTGACCTGCAGGTGGAAGAACTCTTCAAAGAATTCCGATTCGAAGTCCTTCCATGTCATTTGGTTCACCTGGCGTTTGGTCTTTATTCTTTCCCACCACATACGCGCATCTCCAGAAAGGCAGAACGATGCGCATTTGATCTTCTCTTGCTTGGGCCAGTCGAGCAATTCCATGGTGCTTTCCACTGTTTTGAACCAGGCCTGCGCGTCCCAGGGTTCACTAGCACCGGAGAAACCTTCCGGTTTCAGCCTCTGCCATTGGATTAGGTAAGCCTCTGGTCGGGCTACCGTGACAGGGGCTGCTGGGGGTGCTGGCGTAACCGGGGTTGCGACTGGAATAATCGTCTGGTTCACTGGTGGTGGGGTGGTAGAGTTCCCCTGCTGATTCATCAGGTCAGTGATGATCAGTTGTTGCTCCGCGATCTGGCGTTGTAGTTCGGTTACAACATGTGCCAAATTTGGTGGGGGTACTGTCTCGTTGAGTGGTGGTGCTGTCTCGTTAAGTGGTGGAGGGGCAGTCCCGTTAAGACGGTTACTACGTCTTCTAGCCATCTTCATAAGAATGAGACTAGTATGAGGTAATAGTCATTCCTACATCCACGCATAATTAACTAGGAGTAGCACATACTATCATGCATAAAGGAAGTATCGTTCATGTTCACATATCTTACAATTACTTGTCATTATCTATCATACAGGTGATAAATAACTATATAAGACTTAACGCTACTTTCTCTTGTTATGCAAGTATTAATCATCTCTATATAATCATTACTGTACATGAAATAAAGTAAGGCGAAATTAGGATCTCTTACTTGGAAGCGGCAGAATGAAGCTTGATGTATGTGTGGTGGAGGGGAAAACTGCTCTGATACCAACCTGTGACGCCCGCCCTTATATCTACTCTCGGGGCGGGGTCACGTACTATCATTCATATAAATTTTTTTTTCTTAAAGTACTAATAACAAAGTACTAAGCATGCTTGTTCAAAACTAACCTATAACATGATAGGTTCAACTCATAATAAAATCACGTATATGAGTAATCCAAGTGTAACATTCATTACTAAAGAAATGTTAACATAATCATAATATTGTAGATATGAAGATCTTTATTTCCCGAGCCACCACCCCACACATCTTCAGCCCTCCTGCCTCTTCCTTTAGTTTAAGTGTCCCTTACCCTGATCTGCAGCATAAGACAACACATAAACTAGTAAGCACAAATGCTTAGTAAGGATCCTGTCCTACTCGCAAAATCGGATATCATAGAAAGATAAGAGAATAAATCACATTGAAGCATGGTAAGTGTTTAAGCATGTTAAACATCTAAGCATATTAACTTCATAGGAAGGTTTCTTTGAAAACATATAAACATAATACTTGAACATAGTATAATCATTAGGGCCCGGCTTGTACTTCATGTTTTGCGCGCGCCCCTGAATAGGAACGAGGTAGCTAATCCCGAACCACTAGGGTTTACTAGGCCTTCTCAAAAGTCCTTCAGCCTAGTATCATAATCATTTGACTCGCTTTAAGAGTCTATAGTACAAGCCATTACAAAATAAAATAATTATCATGTTCTTCATTTTCATAAAGTATGCTCTTAGTCCCAACCATCTAAGGAAGCATTCTTTAGGCCCTAAGCCTTCTTTGTTCATGCCCTACAAGGCTCATTCTTATGCATATGTATGCATCCATAATCATGATAACTAGCCTAGTATAAAGCATGCATTTCATAAGGGTGCCCCATGGGCTATAATGCATGCTCATACATAGATCTCCATAATCATGATAACTAGCCTAGTATAAAGCATGCATTTCATAAGGGTGCCCCATGGGCTATAATGCATGCTCATACATAGATCATAATTCAACACCTTAAACATATCTTATATATGACAAGGTTGATCACATAAATCATATTCATATCATAGAAAGTGGTAGCATGCTTCATGGGTAAATCAAATGGTTCCTAACCCTAAAACTAGGGTCTTGGCCGAAACTCAAGGCTAGGGAGAGTTCCATTTTTCCTAATCCAACATTCCATTTAAACATCATTTGCATATACATATCATCATCCCAAACATAAGCATATCTCCTAGGGTACATCACATACAATCATCACTTATATAGGCATATGATCTTACTAAACACAATCATAATCTCATAGGGTAAGTTGTCCTTCACAACCTCATATTTCATGCCTTGGCCAAATGTTACATGCTAAGGAATCCAATCAAACATTTCCTTTCAATATCACATGCATATACATCTCATATCATTTTACATAAGCATATCACATAAAATAATTTAACCTTCACAAACCCTAAGGTTTCATGCCTTGGCCGAATGGTGTAGGGTAGGAAAACTAGGGTTTTGAAATTAAACCTTCACACAAGCATTTATTCAAACACCTTGTCTACACTACTAGACATGGACACATCCTAGGATAGCAAACAACCCAAAAAAAACCCTAATCTATTCTTCTTTGGCCGAAACTTGTAGGGTAGGGTAGGCTAGGTTTTTGACATCCAATCTTCACACAAACATTTACACAAACACTTTATCTACAATACTAATCATGGACATATCATAGGATAGCAAACAACCCAAAAACCTAACCTTTCTCCTCTTGGCCGAAAGTTGTAGGGTGGCTAACCCTACTTTTTGTTATCACAACATGAAGAAAACCAACATATATTCATACCCTAAGTTCATAGGGATCTCCTCATGCAATAAGAAGTAACCAAGGCCTATTAAATGGAGGTGGCCGAAAGTTTCATAAAGGAGGAAGGTTTCCTTTTCAAAAACAACAATAAGAAGAAGCATACAAATCAAACAATAACGATTACGCTGCAGGCGAGGGGATACTTACATCCTTTCGCTTGAGATTCTACTTCTTTAAGTCCCTTAGGGTACCCTTGGTTGAAGGAGAAGTGAAGGTTCCTCTTACTCTTTCTTCTCTAGACTCCTTGGCCCTAATAGAGGGCAAGAGCCTTCTTCCTTCCAATCCCCTAGGGTTAGAACCCTAGGGAGCACTTTTTGAAAAATGGAAAAGAGGAGAGGAGAAGAAGGAATTTCGGTGGGGAAGAGAAAGGAAGAAGAAGAGGAAGTTACTCACACCTCTTCCCTCTCTTATTTATACTTTTCTCATGAAAAGACATGTCTCTTCACTATTACACGCTTAACAAGCATGTTTCTTATTCTCTCAACAAGAAACAATGCTTGGTGTAGTGGTTAAGACATGGAGAGTGTAACTAGGAGGTTCAAGGTTTAATCCTTATTTCCTCCCTTCTACTTCTTTTTTTTATCACAATTTGCACTAATCCATATCAAAGCCCTTTAAGCCAAGCCTATCATGAAATTTCATAATATTAATAATATTTCATGAATTCATAATATTTCATAATATTCCATAAATATTATTTCATAATATTTTTAATATTTCATATTCATGAATCTATAATACTTCATGAATCCCATAATATTTCATAATGAATTCACAATATTATTCACATAATATTTCATAATGAATTCACAATATTATTCATGGTGAAATTTTGGGGTGTTACAATCCTACACATCTTATAAAAAGTTCGTCCCGAACTTTAAACAATTCCCAGGTACTCAAATTGTAAAAATTGGGGTGTTACATTTAGCATTATATATGGGTTAGTTTTTGGATTTGATGTTGAAAGGGACAAAAACCAAGGTCCCTATGATTATGGGTTTCGGCCACCATGATTTAAATGTCTATAAATATGTTAAAAATCTTTATAATGTTATTTAATGTTCCCTTATGATGTGTAGAGGTTAAGTATAATTTTTGGGAATTTTTGGAGTACCCTAGGATACTCTAGGGTTTCGGCCAACATGAAAGGGACAAAAACCAAGGTCCCTATGTTTATGGGTTTCGGCCACCATGATTTAAATGTCTATAAATATGTTAAAAATCATTATAATATTATTTAATGTTCCCTTATGATGTGTAGAGGTTAAGTATAATTTTTGGGAATTTTTGGTGTACCCTAGGACACTCTAGGGTTTCGGCCAACATGAAAGAAACAAAACCAAGAACCCTAAGCTTGAGGGTTTCGGACACCATGATTTATGTGTCTATAACTATGCTAAAAACCTTGATAATGTTGTTTAAATGTTCTCTGATGATGTTATCGATTAAATACAATTTTTGAGAATTTTTGGGGTACCCTAGAGACCCTATATGTTTCGGCCAACGTCAAGAACCCAAGGATTAGGGTGAGTTCTAAACTTCAAGTATACATTTGATATGTTGTCATGATATAAGGGTGATGGAGGATGATTATGTAAATTCCCACACGGTCTAGAGACTCTATAAGTTTCGGCCAAGAAGGAATAATAAGGAAAACGTTATGATTTATTTCAAGTAAGGGCTCCAGTGGCTCTATGGTAAAATGTGATTAGTGTCTTATGATTGATTGGGGATTTTAGTGGAATTTTTCCATACCCCCATGGGCCTTATGGATTTCGGCCAAGGCAGGTATCTAGGGTTTGGGATGGTGTTAGGACCCAAAGAATGATGGTTTATGCTCATTATAAAGTATACGTAAAGGTTCAAGCATGTGATGGAAATTAAGTTACCCATAACCCAAACCTTAAGCACCATACTTTATGTTTGTATGTTATGATAAGAATGATGCCATGATAAGTATCTTATGTTTATGTTCATGATAAGAATGATGCCATGATAAGTATCTTATGTTTATGTTCATGATAAGAATGATGCCATGATAAGTATGTTACGTTTATGTTCATGATAAGAATGATGTCACGACAAGTATGTTATGTCTATGTTCATGATAAGAAGGATGCCATGATAAATATGTTATGATCATGTTCATGATAAGAATGATGCCATGATAAGTATGCTATGAATGTCTTATGGATGATGAAGCATGCAAAGTATTTTACTTTATAAATGGGCTTGTACCGGACCCAAGTATGGGTCAAAGGGATGGGCACCTTAAGAACACCTCGGTTCTGGACTACCGGAGTTGTCCACGGTTCTGGCACTACCGGAGCTGTGCAACAGGGATGGGCTTCTTGAGAACGCCTCGGTTCGGGGACTACCGACTATGCTGTCCTTACCCTAATAGGTCGGGGCTCGCTACCTCGGACTTACTAGGGATGCACGCTATGATGTATGTATGTGGTACAAGCCGGGGACCCCAAATGTTATGATGATTATGTTTAAGTATTTTAAAAGTATGATTTTAAAAGTTAAGCATCCCTATGTATATGCATTCCACCCATGTATTCATACATATTATGCATTATGTTATGATAATGATGTGTTATGCTTATGCTCCATGTTAAAAGATATGTATGAGAATGAATGATCCATGTTATGATTATGGTAAGAAGAGGCTCTTATGATATGCTAGAATGTATGCCTATGTTTATGCCATATAGGTTGGTTTATATCTTATGTTTATATTTATGTCATGTCTCATGCCATGCTAGGAAAGTTTATTAAGTTATGCTATGCCGTATATCATGCCATGCTTAGAATGTTTACGATGTCTATGCTTGATATGCTAGAAAGTATGCCTATGGTTGATTTACATCTTATGCTTATGTTCATGCCATGTATGATGCCATGCTTAGAATGTTTAATTATGTTTATGCCTATGTTTATACTCTATGCCATGATAAGAATGTTTAATTAGATTTATGTCTATGTTTATGCTTTATGCTATGATAGAAATGTTTATGATGCTTATGTTCCATATGATTATGAATGAATGACGAATGATTTTAGTTAGTAGGAAAGAGTCTTACTAAGCCTGTGTGCTTATAGTCTTTTTCCTTATACCGCAGATCATGCAAGGGGACCATGAGGAAGCAGCAGGAGGGCAAGATTATATGTGTGTGATAGTGACTTGGCCCATGAAATCAAACGTTTGCCGTTATGCTAAGAACTTTACTTTTGTTAAGTATCTGCTCGATTAGTGACTTATGGAAACTTATGATATGATGTTATGCATGATATGAAATGAACCTCATGATATGATGTTAAGCTTGTTATGACATGATGTTTAAGTATGAAGTCTATATGTCTAGTGTCCATGTCACTATGTTAGAAATGGTAGTAGGGGCATGTAAAGTTTAAGTTATTCCGCTGCAGTATGATGTTACATGCCTTAAGTATGTTAGCGTAACGCCGCTTTAGGAAAAAAAAAAGCTGGCGTTACAGGTTGGTATCAGAGCGGTTACCATCTCACTACACACACATCATGCCCTCTCCTGCAGCTTCCAAGTAAGTACCTCTTTACATATCTGATAGTATTAAGATGCGGTATGATCTTAAGATATGCATGCATGAACGGTATTAAGATATGCAAGTATGAACGGTATTTATGATGAAAAGTACGTTACGATAGGTAACGACGAATGATGCTTTATCTTACTTTAGGAATTTGATATTTAGAATAAAATAGGGGTAGGAACATGTATATATAGAAACTTTTGGGAGTGATATCTTGCGTGTTTTTCTCTGTATATATTTATGAATTGGAAAAAAAAAGAGAAACTAGTTTTGTACTGGTTTTTTTTTTGTCAGTTCCATACTGACTGTGTTTTTTTTCCAATTCCAGATGTTGCACGAGATTGGCACCAGGAGTGGTTATCTGGGGCGGAGTGGGGAGTTGCTGGAGCAGATAGGGGAGGTGGAGTATAGCCCGGTCCTTGGAGTCCAGGGCAATATGGGGAGATTAGACCGGCTGTTTTGGAAACTGGAGCAGGAGGGATTTCCAGTCGTGGATGATCATAGGATCGGGGCTCTACTTCGTTCATTGCCCAACCGGGCGAGAGTGGTTGCTCATCAGATTTGGGGGCAGCACGGATGCCGTATCTGCTATACGGAATTATATAGACAGCTTCTCCGCCATGAGTTCCCGGAGGACCTGGGGGACTCAAAGGAGGATCAGGAGATGTTTGAAGAAGATCCGGAGATGTACGAAGAGGATCCCGAGCCGTTAGAGGAGGATCCTGAGATGTATGGGGAGGATCCCGAGCCATTCGAGGAGGACCCGGAGATGCTCGAAATGTTCGAGGAAGACCCGATGAGCGAGGACGATCTCGAGGTGTTCGAAGAAGACCCTGAGATGCTCGAGATGTTTGAGGAGCCCTGGGTGTTTGGGGAAGACCCTGAAGGGGCCGAGGAGGTTCCCGAGATAGAGGAAGAGGAGCCGATGGAGACGGTGGAAGACCCTGAGGTAGGCCAGGGAGAGATGAATGAAGGAGGGGCAGTGACTGCCATGATGTTCTTTGTTATGGGCATGATGGCAGCCCATCTATTTCATTGAGTTTGGTTAGGTTGTGAACCAATAAGTTAATACTAATACTAGTTGTCGAGTGTGTATTTCAATCTTATGCCCATGAACCTGATATTAACAATAAAGTGTCAATCGTATCACACAATTGTATCAGATTATATGAGGCAAATGATGATAATATGAGAGCATGTACTAATATAAGATTATTATCAATATAACTCATGGCTCATGTAGTGAACTAATATATCGGAGGCATACTACTATAGTTTACCCATAATTATAATAACATATAAGTATGATATATGCATATAATTACAGCATAGAGCGATTAAGGATACTAGCTCAATGATATGTTAAGAAAGTAATCAGACTTCATGGAGTTCCCAAGACCATCATCTCAGATAGGGATGGTCGTTTTACATCGCGTTTTTGGGAATGCGTTCAGAAGTCTCTCGGCACTAAATTACGATTTAGCACCGCCTTTCACCCGCAGACTGACGGGCAAACTGAGCGGGTAAATCAAGTGCTAGAAGATATGTTGAGAGCTTGTGCCCTGGATTTCAAGGGAAGTGGGTGTCGATATCTATGCTTGGCGGAATTCGCTTACAATAATAGCTACCAAGCTACAATCGGAATGGCACCTTATGAAGCCTTGTATGGGAGGAGATGTAGGTCTCCGATATGTTGGTACGAGGGTGGTGAAAAGAAAGAGATGGGGCTCACAACGGATGTTATTGACGGCGCCACCCGAGCTATACAGAATATTCGACAACGGATAGAAACTGCTCAGAGCTAGCAGAAGAGTTATGTCGATGTCCGGCGTAGACCACTGGAATTTAATGTTGGAGATTTGGTGTTTCTCAAAGTGGCCCCTATGAAGGGGGTGACCAGATTTGGAAAGAAAGGGAAACTAAGTCCGCGCTATGTGGGGCCGTACCTGATTCTGAAGAGAGTCGGTAAAGTGGCATATGAATTAGAGCTGCCTCCAGAGATGTCAGCCATCCATAACGTATTCCACGTATCCCTACTTAAAAAGTGTATCTCGAATATGGACCAAGTGATCGAGCCGCAGACAGTACAAGTACAAGAGGACCTAAGTTATGAGAGCAGACCCATCCAGATTTTGGATAGGGAGGTCAAGAAGCTGAGGAATAAGGAGGTACTTCTAGTCAAGATCTTATGGCAAAGCCAGCGGTTCGAGGAAGCTACCTGGGAACGCGAGGACGAAATGAGGCGCAAGTACCCGGAGATATTCTAAGTTCGAGGACGAACTTTCACGAGGTATGGGGGATTGTAATGACCCGAAAAATTCTCTTAATATTTTATGAAAATATTGAGCATATTTAAATAATTTTCCGAAGGACCTAGAGGTATTAATACCAACTTTGGCCTAGAAAACCCATGTTTTCTCATTTAAATTGAGAAAACTCAGCACTAATGGGTCTTATATGGGCTTTTTAGTACCATAACTATAGGGGGATTTTAGGTAGAGATTAATATAAATATAAGTAGGATTTAATTAGACATATTAGCATGATTATGGGTAAGTCTTAGCTTAATTTTCCTATGTAAATGGAGACATTAGGTATTAATGGGCCTTAAATGGGTCCCAAAAATATGTATTAATTAGGTAAAAATTAATATAAATATAAAAGGATTTTATTTAGGAATATAAGCATAATTATGGGTGATTTTAGGAGAATTTTCGAAATAAAGGGGAATTTTCGAAAATAAGAAAAAGGATTTAAATAAAATAAAAATAAAGGTGCATGGGCCAAGGATTGAACCTTGGACCTCTTGTACAACATTGAATGCTTTAACCAAGTCACCTAGCAAGGAATTCTTATGAGGAAATGAAGTGGATGGTGGTTAAGGAGTAGAAGAAGATGAAGGGCCATGGAGAGACTTTTCATTTACCTCTTTAATGGGTGATAAATAGGGGGGTTTGGGAGTTACTTCTTCTTCTCATTCCTTACATTTTCGAAACTCATTCTCCCCTCATCCTAGCCGAACACCCAAGGAAAGGTTCTCCCTTGGAAAAGCTCCACAAGGGGTCTTATCTCCAAGGTCTAAGAGTTTTCAAGGATACAAGGACAAGGGTGTGCAAGGGTCCAAAGATCTTACCATTTCCTCCTCTTTCAAGGTTTGAAAAATCAAGAGAATCTAAGGTAAGACTCCCTCACCTGTGGTATAATAGTTCCCTATGATTTCCATGATTTTTAGCATGATATATGGGTTAGTTTTTGGATTTGATGTTGAAAGGGACAAAAACCAAGGTCCCTATGTTTATGGGTTTCGGCCACCATGATTTAAATGTCTATAAATATGTTAAAAATCTTTATAATGTTATTTAATGTTCCCTTATGATGTGTAGAGGTTATGTATAATTTTTGGGAATTTTTGGAGTACCCTAGGACACTCTAGGGTTTCGGCCAACATGAATGGGACAAAAACCAAGGTCCCTATGTTTATGGGTTTCGGCCACCATGATTTAAATGTCTATAAATATGTTAAAAATCTTTATAATGTTATTTAATGTTCCCTTATGATGTGTAGAGGTTAACTATAATTTTTGGGAATTTTTGGAGTACCCTAGGACACTCTAGGGTTTCGGCCAACATGAAAGAAACAAAACCAAGAACCCTAAGCTTGAGGGTTTCGGCCACCATGATTTATGTGTCTATAACTATGCTAAAGACCTTGATAATGTTGTTTAAATGTTCTCTGATGATGTTAGTGATTAAATACAATTTTTGAGAATTTTTGGGGTACCCTAGAGACCCTATATGTTTCGGCCAACCTCAATGACCCAAGGATTAGGGTGAGTTCTAAACTTCAAGTATACATTTGATATGTTGTCATGATATAAGGGTGATGGAGGGTGATTATGTAAATTCCCACACGGTCTAGAGACTCTATAAGTTTCGGCCAAGAAGGAATAATAAGGAAAAAGTTATGATTTATTTCAAGTAAGGGCTCCAGTGGCTCTATGGTAAAATGTGATTAGTGTCTTATGATTGATTGGGGATTTTAGTGGAATTTTTCCATACCCCCATGGGCCTTATGGATTTCGGCCAAGGCAGGTATCTAGGGTTTGGGATGGTGTTAGGACCCAAAGAATGATGGTTTATGCTCATTATAAAGTATACGTAAAGGTTCAAGCATGTGATGGAAATTAAGTTACCCATAACCCTATCCTTAAGCACCATACTTTATGTTTGTATGTTATGATAAGAATGATGCCATGATAAGTATCTTATGTTTATGTTCATGATAAGAATGATGCCATGATAAGTATCTTATGTTTATGTTCATGATAAGAATGATGCCATGATAAGTATGTTACGTTTATGTTCATGATAAGAATGATGTCACGACAAGTATGTTATGTCTATGTTCATGATAAGAAGGATGCCATGATAAATATGTTATGATCATGTTCATGATAAGAATGATGTCATGATAAGTATGCTATGAATGTCTTATGGATGATGAAGCATGCAAAGTATTTTACTTATGAATGGGCTTGTACCGGACCCAAGTATGGGTCCAAGGGATGGGCACCTTAAGAACGCCCCGGTTCTGGACTACCGGAGCTGTCCACGGTTCTGGCACTACCGGAGCTGTGCAACAGGGATGGGCTCCTTGAGAACGCCTCGGTTCGGGGACTACCGACTATGCTGTCCTTACCCTAATAGGTCGGGGCTCGCTACCTCGGACTTACTAGGGATGCGCGCTATGATGTATGTATGTGGTACAAGCCGGGGACCCCAAATGTTATGATTATTATGTTTAAGCATTTTAAAAGTATGATTTTAAAAGTTAAGCATCCCTATGTATATGCATTCCACCCATGCATTCATACATGTTATGCATTATGTTATGATAATGATGTGTTATGCTTATGCTCCATGTTAAAAGATATGTATGAGAATGAATGATCCATGTTATGATTATGGTAAGAAGAGGCTCTTATGATATGCTAGAATGTATGCCTATGTTTATGCCATATAGGTTGGTTTATATCTTATGTTTATATTTATGTCATGTCTCATGCCATGCTAGGAAAGTTTATTAAGTCATGCTATGCCGTGTATCATGCCATGCTTAGAATGTTTACGATGTCTATGCTTGATATGCTAGAAAGTATGCCTATGGTTGATTTACATCTTATGATTATGTTCATGCCATGTATGATGCCATGCTTAGAATGTTTAATTATGTTTATGCCTATGTTTATACTTTATGCCATGATAAGAATGTTTAATTAGATTTATGTCTATGTTTATGTTTTATGCTATGATAGAAATGTTTATGATGCTTATGTTCCATATGATTATGAATGAATGACGAATGATTTTAGTGAGTAGGAAAGAGTCTTACTAAGCCTGTGTGCTTATAGTCTTTTTCCTTATACCGCAGATCATGCAAGGGGACCATGAGGAAGCAGCAGGAGAGCAAGATTATATGTGTGTGATAGTGACTTGGCCCATGAAATCAAACGTTTGCCGTTATGCTAAGAACTTTACTTTTGTTAAGTATATGCTCGATTAGTGACTTATGGAAACTTATGATATGATGTTATGCATGATATGAAATGAACCTCATGATATGATGTTAAGCTTGTTATGACATGATGTTTAAGTATGAAGTCTATATGTCTAGTGTCCATGTCACTATGTTAGAAATGGTAGTAGGGGCATGTACAGTTTAAGTTATTCCGCTG
The DNA here is from genome assembly GCA_024364735.1 of Boesenbergia rotunda. Lineage (NCBI taxonomy): Eukaryota > Viridiplantae > Streptophyta > Magnoliopsida > Zingiberales > Zingiberaceae > Boesenbergia > Boesenbergia rotunda. Next base: position 1,016,123 of record JAGFNQ010005854.1, on the reverse strand, counting down.
CAGTATGATGTTACATGCCTTAAGTATGTTAGCGTAACGCCGCTTTAGGAAAAAAAAAAGTGGGCGTTACACAACTCCTCCTCATGGTCCCTACCATAGCCCTATAAATACACCATAGGAGTCATGAAACCAAGGCTTAAGGAATTATGGAAAAATCCTAAACCCTTCTCCCTCACTCCCTCTCTTTCTCTCTCTTAGGGTTGTGGCAAGAGAAGGTTTTCCCTTCTTCCATCGCCGGCAACAACCAAGCTAAGGGAGAGCTCATCCTCTCCTTCCTCCATCAGTTGATGTGCAAGAAGCTCGCAGGAGGTGAAGGGAAAAGCTTTCTCATCGCCTTGCGAGTTTGCACGTGGTGGAGGAGAAGGAAGGAGGTGGGCGGCGCCGGCGGGCTTTGGGGTTGGAGGTGGCCGGTTGGAAGGAACACAAAGAGAAGTCATCCTCTTCTCCTCTTTCCTTTCTTGATCGCCTTCAGTTCCACACCTCTCGTAGGTGTTGATCGGCGCCAGAGCTGCTCGGAGGGGGCACGTAGAGTAGGCGGCTTATCTTGGAGGTGGTGACGCCGGCGCAAGCAAGGTGGAGAAGATAGGGTTTTGTGGTTGAGTTTTCGAGAAGTGGAAGGTCTCTTCTTCTCCTCATTCATCTTCCTTACTCAACTTGGTGGCCGGAGCAAGTAAGGAGAAGATTTTCTTCTCCATTGGCATTGGCGACATTAACCCTAGTGCTTAGGGTTTGGTGGTTTGGAAGAAGAAGGAAGAACAATACCTTTCCCTAGGGTTTCGGCCAAGCTAGGGTGGAGAAGGTATTGTTAAAGCCTTGGCGACTCCGCATCTTGGTAGATCGTCGCCCACACAACGTCCAAGAGGGGAGGGTCATACAGTATAAGACTGCGACGTAAAAGGTGAGGTATACCTCTCTTTAGCTCCGTCTTTGTTTTTGTTATTTTATGTTATTCGTATCATCGCATGTGGTTTTGTTAATTATCATAGTTTAATTATTTGTTAATTAATATTGATAATTAATTATGTCATGTACTCCGATTATAAACACAAAAATCGGCGATCCATTCGTCATCTTTTTCACGGTCGATTGACTCGGAAAGTTACAAGGCCTTATCTTTGGTTTTGGCTAAGTTGTGACTTGAATCAATTGATACGACGATGAGACGGTCGTTTGGGAGATGGGTCTCTATTCGGATTAAATTTTAATCCATAGACATAGAGAGGTCTCTCACGATCGACCTCGTGGTTGCTTAGGAAACCCGCCGAGCTATTCCATCAACTAGTATCAGAGCTGAGGTTTCCGGTTTTGTATGTTTAGGATTGGTTAATTTATTGCACATTATCATATATTTTATTTTGCCTGGATAATATCTGGATGTGCGTAGGCTAACTCTTTATTGGAGGCTCCAGATTCCAACTTATCATGGCCAAAATAATAGATGTATGTGATTGGTTGTGCAATTTGTGTAATAATTAAATCCTCAGGGTTGACGAGGCTAAATTAGGTATTTAATTTTTGTAATTAAATACGACACTTGTTTAGCCGAATATTTATTTACTTTCGATCTAGATTGCATGTACACTCTTTCGTGAAGCATAGGATCGATGGATGTAAATATTTAGCTACTCATCTCGGTTCGGAGACCCCTTCATGGTGGCTTGCGCATGGATAGGGAGGAGCATACGATGTGATGACACGACTGGAGACGCATTGGAGACCAAGGCCATAAAGTTGAAAAATCTAAGATTTTTCTTATTTGTGCTTTGGTTATGTGCTTGTTGTGTGTGTGAATGTAACATTCCTTAAACCAAATAACTGAGTGGAAGAGAGACCCTAAGGGTCCTATGGCCTCTATTACAATCTGATAAGTGATGCGAACAAGTCTGCGGCATCGGCTCTGAGTGCCTTCCTCCCCATCGGATGGGCTTGTTCTGCAGATCACTAGGTCAGAAAAGACTATAGAAAATTATTAAAGAGTGTGTGTACTTCCCCATCGGACGACACATAATTGGAAATAATTTTCTTAATGTCGTGTAATGGTGAACACTTAGATGCAAATAATAGTATCCTCCCCATCGGAGTCACTGCTATTATTTGTAGGGCCGATGAGGACCAACTATTAATTTTACTTGTCAAAAAGTTAGGATGACAAGATAGTAACATTAATGGGTAAAACCTCCTCTCACAAATGTAGAATTCGTATACGTCCACACCATCGTGGCATACAATATTCTCAGTGTTTTGAGGTGTTGGTTGATTTTGAAAATTTATTGTTTTGAGGAATCAATTTATTTTCGAAATCTAAAGTGTGTGATTGTTGTGATTCTCAGTTTTTCAAAACAGATCAAGACCCACTTGACTTAATTCAAAGAGAAGACGAACTTAATGCCCCTAATAATAATAATGATTGGGAATTAAACCTGGACTTTATCGAAACTGCCGAGGAATCCAAACGTGATCTTGTTGAGTTATGTGCTGAAAACCCTAGCGAGATTAATGGTGAAGAGGAGATGGAATATTTTAGGCAGTGGTTAGAAGCAGATGACAAGACTCAGAGTCATCAACATCAGGCTTCTTCCATTACTAGTGATAAAACTTCCAAGCTCGATGAACTCTTCGGACACCATAATTGGGCCGCTAGGCAAGAAGTCATGAAGAACTTAACAACAACCAGTAAGGAAATATGTACTCAAAATGATGTCTTGGCTGAAAGAGATGGAAATACTTGGTCACAAATCGATGGGGAAACCCAGGTCGATCTCATCCTCTAATATCTACCAAAGAGTTTTGAGAAGTTTCGCCTAAGCTACAATATGGACAAACGTTCATATTCGTGGGTAGAACTTCTGACAGAACTCAAGGCGGCAGAGGCGTTTTCTTTTCGGAGTTCACAGACTTTCATTGCTCAAGGGGTTTCTACTTCCAAACTAAAAGGAAAGAAGAAGAAGAAACATGTTGGGACAAAGAAAGTAGCAGGATTATAGGAACCTCAGAATTGCATAAAGAAGCCGAAAGGCAAGTGCTTTGTGTGTAAGCAGTCTGTACATTGGAAGGCGGGTTGTCCCCGCCGTCAAAGTAATAATTCAGGTATACTTTTCTCTTTAATCGTTGTAACATGTTTAGCGGTGATATCTACCGATACCTGGTGTGTAGATATGGATGCCACTAATTATATCTGCATCTCTTTGCAGGGGTTCCAGGAAACCCGACGACTAGCTGAGGAGGAGATTGCCATCTACATGGGATAGGCTACAGAGATGACTTTTGCAGTGGGAGTTATTCATTTGTCTTTTAGATAGGATGATGAAGTTTTGGTTTTAATAGAGATTGCTTTTATGTACTTAAATTTTTGGAAAGAACTTTGTTTAGTTTCTGGAATAAGATAATCTATTGCTTTTATTGTTAAAAGTAGAATAGAAGGATTATCTATAAAAGTACATAGATAGCCAATTGGTTCATTTTAAAACCAAAAGCTCTCATGATGCAACTAGATGTTAAATAGCTTATCATCTAACCAAAGTAAAAGACAGGTTCCTTCCGAGATGAACCAAATATATAACTTTAGGCCCTAAGGCTTGGTCTTATTAACCTTTAGTAGGATTCAAAGGTTGAAAGCCAATGGGCCCTTGGGTTCATTGGTGGTGGAAGACTAGACTTCCTTAAATCATTGAATCTTACTAGAAAGGTAAGATGACCAAGTGGTTTTTTAAGCCAAGGGGCATAGAGCCAAAGGTATGTAGGAGTTGGTTCATCCTGATAAGTTTAGGTCCTTAGTCTATCCAGAATAGAGGTAGCGTTGAAATACTTTGTTTATTTTATAAACAATTATTAAAAGGACAAAGTACATTTACATGATGTACTGCAAGACTGAATACTTTGAGGAGATCAATGAATTCAAGACTGATGCGGAGAAACATCATGGTAAAAGTATGACGACATTATGATTAGATCATAGTGGCAAGTATCTCTTGGGATAGTTGTAGGACTTACTTATCAAAGATTGGGAATTAATCCCAATTCACTCACTCGGTATGCCCCAACAGAACGGTGCAGCTCAAAGAAGGAAAAGGTCTCTTGTGGTAATGGTTAGGACAATGATAAGCTACTCTAAGATTAGTCAGTTTTGTTCGGGGGATATTCTCTGGATACAACAGTGTATGTTCTTGATACTATCTAGATCAGTAGTGTCTAACCCCATAGAAATGTAGACTAAGCGAAAGCCTAGTCTAAGATATGTTCAGATTTGGGTAGCTCAGCACATGTGCTGAAGAGAGATACTGATAAGTTGGAATCTAGTGTACCTGTTCGTTGGCTATCCTAAGGGAACATAAGGTGGTTTAATAATCCTAAGGATTAGGGGATATTCGTTGGTACGAATGTCTGATTCTCTGAAAAGGACTATGTAATAAACCACAAACCCATGGGTAGAATTATTCTTAAGTAACTAAGAAGGGGACATTCTAACCTTAGTACTAATTGTACAAGAGGGAATACCACAAGTCACTGCATCTCGTGTCACAGAAGATACACAGGGGATACCTTATCGTAGTGGGAGGGTTGTTAGGCAACCTAAAGGTTTCATGTTCTTGGAGAGTCTTGGGACTGGGTCCTTTGTGAACATGAACCGGATCCCTGGACCTATGACGAGGATAATCCGCTTTGAAGAGATAAATTCAGTCATATGGATTTGTTCAAAGGACGGATGAGATTGTGTATATAAGTAATGTGACGGAAACGAAGTGGTATCCTTGTGCTATACGTAGATAATATTTTGTTGATTGACAACAATAACAAAATACTATCAGACGTAAGGGTATGGTTGTCCAAACAATTATGAAGGACTTGGGAGTAATAAGACACATCCTTGGGGATCAAAGATCTATGGGATCTCCTGACAAGGATGATGTGCTTATCCCAAGCTTTATACAAGACACTGTCCTAACTCGTTTTAGCATGGATACCTCCAAGAAAAGTTTTGTACTTTTCAGCTGTGGAGCTACTTTATCTAAGGAAATATGTTTAGATTATCAAAGAAGATAGAGCAGGTAATGGTGGTTCCCTTAGCGTTGGCTATAGGAAGCCTCATGTATACTAAAAACGAGACCAAATATCTGTTGTCTATTGTGTCGTGGGCATGGTTAGCAAATATTGGAGCAACCATGTTAAGGAAATTAGATTGTGGTAAAAGCATATATTAGTGCCTAAGAAGGACTATGGATTATATGCTGGTTTACTGGGCAAGCCAATCTCCTGTGGGTTATATGGATACAGAATTCCAATCAGATAGGGGCAAATATAAGTATTCCTCGGGGTTTTGTGTTTGCTTTTAGGAGGTAGAACCACAGTATGGGAGAGTGTCGCGCAGCGGCTGCATGATGGACTCCACCATGGGAGCTGGATAGATGGCAGTCTCTTTGGCAACCAATAGAGCTATATGGTTCAGGGACCTCAAGATGGACTTCGATGTGATTCCTAATTTGCTTAGGGCTATCACATTTTGTTGTGATTAAAATGGTGTAGTTGCAAACTCGAAGGAATCACGAGTCTATAAGGCAAGTAAACACATAAAGCGCAAGTACCACCCAGGAGAGGAATAACTGTTGTTGCCTAGATTACATCAGAGGATGACTTAGGGAGATTTTTTCACTGAGACCTTGGTAACAAGAGCTTTTAGGCATGTGAATGGTCAAGGGGTCAGATGTATGAAATTTTGAAAATAGCGAAGTCTTTGAGTATAAGTTGGTGATTATTAGGATGTATACTAAAAGACTTGCTTTTGATTAAGAACATCTACATTTTAAAAGAGAATCACATAATCACAAGATGCATATTTATATTAGTATATGCACAAAATATCTCATACTTTGTATTATACATAATATGGTGCGTGGTGACGCACAGAAGATCATGTTATCAAGTTCCTTGCAGAAGTATAAGTAAGAGGCTCACAACCGAGATGGAATTGGACAACCCATCAGGATGGTTGTAGTGCAATTAGGTGTGGTTTGTCTTAACCATAGAATTTGTTGGGTATGACTTGGCGGGTTTCCTAAGCGAATACTTGGTCATCCTTAAGAGACCTCTCCATGTCTATAGATTAAAAATTAATCTGAATGGAGACCCATCTCCCAACGACCATCTCGTGTCGTATCGAACGATCCAAATTACAACTCAGCCAATCACAAAGATCGATCCTTGTAATTTGCTTGACCGTTCGACTGTGGAAAAGGCGACGAGTGGATCGCCGGCTTTTGTGTTTATGATCGGAGTCCAATTATTTATTTATTGGCTATGATACAAAATCAAAATAATTAAATAATTAATAAAAAATGACGAGGCAAATGAATAAGGCACAAATTAAACAAAGGAGCCAAGGAAGGATTATACCTTCCATTACCTTACGATCTTCTACCATATGACCCTCCCCTCTTGGACGTCGTGTGGGCAACGATCTACCAAGAACTGTGGTCACCAAGTCGATCCCTCCTCCTTGTGCCAACCAATCCCTAACCAAAGGGATGTCGCCGGCCACTCTAAGGAAGTAAATAATCTAAACACAAAACCCTATTATTCCTCTCTCCATCGCCGGCGCCCGAGCTTTGCTCCCTTGAGCTAAGTTGCGAGCAACATTACCACAGCCGTTAGCAACTTATCCACAACCTGCAAATTGCGTGAGCAATTTTTCTACAAGCTATAAGTTACATGGACTGCCAAGTTGCTTACACAATTTGCTTGGAGAAATCCAATCAGCCATGAGCAGATTTTCTCCATGCAAGTAGAAGGTTGCATCCAGCACTCTACCGACGGCCACCGAAGATTGCGCTTCTCTCCATCTGAAGAAGGCCGAAGGTTGACGCAACCTTCTTCTCTCCACCTGATGAAGACCGAAGGCATCTCAACCTTCTGTTCTCCACCTGAAAGCCAAGTGGATTAATTCTCCTCTCTCACGCGTGTTGCTCTAGAGCCCAGAAGGTTGCGTGATCTTCTTGCTCACGCCGGAATTAATCCACTCACCGTGGATTAAATCTCCTCACGCTGGATTAATGGTGATTGGTGAATTAAAATTGCCCATGGGCAATTTTATTGGAGAAGACAACCATGATTGCATGGCTTCTTTCCCATTGGCCACCGTGAGCCAAAGTTTTCATGGAGAAGAAAATTCTCCATGCAAAACTCACCGCCGCCCACCATGAGGGAGAGAGAGAGAAGGAGAGGAGAGAAGAAATTTAGAATTTTTTTATTTTCTTATGTATCCTTGGATCAATCATCCTCTTGGTTTCATGTCATATAGGGTATATATAGGGCTACGATAAAGACCATGAAGAGGAGTTGAATCTTGGCCTGCTAATGGATCCAAACCCATCCATTAATGAAGATTCATTCCATTAAAGGATCCTCATTTAAATTACCTCACCAACCCCTATATTTACAAATGAGCTCCACTTATTAAGAGTCGTCCATCCCCGTGATTAAGATATCGAATGTCCGTTAATTAATTTAAATTACTGAAAATTCAAATTAATTATCTTCTTGATCCTTGATTAGTATCACTCAACCTTATCATCATGCCGAATCAAATCCACCTGCAGGATTTTGCATGATGAACCATTCGAGCTCATCAAGGGGACATTATCATCCCGACTTACCAGAACACGGATTCCGTCAATAATCAACAGCACATCATATTATTAATATTATCCCCCAACTTACTGGGTCTATCGATCTAACAAAATAGATCTAGCCCATTGGTAAGTCAAAGAGACAATAATTAATAATATATGTCCATTATTATATCGGGATTAAGGGATCGTATTCCATAATAAAATCTGAGGTCCTATCCAATTATCGAGTCAGTACAAATTGGATAACCTCTGGTTTTGGTCCTGCTCAATGTACTCAAAGCACACTAGTATAATTCTATGGTCAAGACCAACCACACCTAATTACACTACAACCATCCTGATGGTTTGTCCAATTCCATCTCGGTTGTGAGCCTCTACTTATACTAGGTAAGGAATTGATAACATGATCTTCCGTGTGACACCACACATCATGTTATCTACAATGCGAAGTAATGAACTTTATGAATATACTAATATAAACAGGCACCTTGTGTAGTTGTGATTTTCTTTTCAAAATGAAGATGTTCATATATAAAAGAAGCATATCTTTCACTATACACATCTTACAATCTCCCACTTATACTCAAAGACTTTGCTATCCTCAAAATGTCATACATCTGACTCCCTGATCCTCCACATGCCTAAAGCTCTCACTATCAAGGCCTCAGTGAAAAAGATCTCCCAGGTTGTCCTCTGATGTAATCTAGATAACAACAACTTTTCCTCTCCTGGGTGGTACTTGCGCTTTATGTATTTACTCGCCTTATGGGCTCGTGATTCCTTCGGGTTTGCAAGTGCACCATTGTTATCACAACAAATTGTGATAGATCTTGGCAAACCAGGAATCACATCTAAGTCCATCTTGAGATTCCTGAACCATGTAGCTTTCTTGGCTGTCAAAGAGACTGCCATCCATCTAGCTTCCATGGTGGAGTCCATCACGCAGCCGCTGCGTGACACTCCTCCAAACTATAGTTCTACCTCCTAAAAGTAAACACAATACCCTGAGGAATACTTATATTTGCCCCTTTCCGACTGGAAAACTGTATCAATATAACCCAAAGGAGATTGGTCTGCCTGGTAAACCATCACATAGTCCTTAGTCTTTCTCAAGCACTAATATATGTTTTTATCCAATTTCCTTGACCTGGGTTACTCTGATATCTTCTAACCATGCCCACGACACTGTAGATATCTGGTCTTGATTTTAGCATACATGAGGCTTCCTATAGCCGACGCTAAAGGAACCGCCATTACCTGCTCTATCTCCTTTGATAATCTAAACATATCTCCTTAGATAGAGTAGTTCTATGGCTGAAAAGTACAAAACTTTTCTTGGAGGTTTCAATGCTAAAACGAGTTAAGACACTGTCACTGTATGAAGCTTGGGACAAGCACAACATCCTTCTCTGGTGATCCCTTAGAACTTTCATCGCCAAGGATGTGCCCTGCTTCTCCAGGTCCTTCATATCAATTGTTTAGACAACCATACCCTTACGTCGGATAATACTTTATCATTGTTGCCAACTAACAAAATATTATCTATGTGTAGTATAGGAATACCACTACGTTTCCGTCAAATTTCTTACATACACAAGTCTCATCCGTCGTTTGAACAAATCCATATGATTGGATTATCTCTTCAAACCGGATATGTCTCGTCATAGGTCTAGGGATCTTGATTCATGGTCGCCAGAGACTGAATCCGAAGACTCTCCCAAGAACATGAATCCTTATGGTTGACTAACAACCCTCCCACTATGACAAGGTACCACCTGTGTATCTTCTGTGACACGCGGTACATTGACTTGTGGTGTATCCTCTTGAATAGTTGGTACTAAGGTCAGAATGTACCCTTTAAATTCTTTAAGAAATAGTCTACTAATGGGCTTGTGGTGTTGGGTATGGCTTGGCGGGTTTCCTAAGTGAATACCTGGTCAATCCGAGAAACCTCTCCATGCCTACGGATTCAAATTTAATCTGAATGAAGAGTCGTATCCCATCGACTGTCTCGTGCCATATCGAACGATCCAAATCACAACTCTACCAATTGCCAAAATCGGCCTTGTGATTTGCTCGACCGTTCGACCGCGAAAAAGGCGACGAGTTGATCGCCGGCTTTTGTGTTTATGGTCGGGGTCCAATTATTTAATTATTAACTATGATATCAAATCAAAACAATTAAATAATCATCATGAAATTACAAGGCAAATATGTAAGGCACAAAATAAGAACATAAGGAGCCAGGGAAGAATATACCTTCCGTTACCTTACGATCTTCTACTGTATGACCCTCCCTCTTGGACGTCGTGTGGGCGACGATCTACCAAGACCCGTGGCCACCAAGTTGATCCATTCTCCTTGCGCAAACCAATCCCTAACCAAAGGGTGTCGTCGGTCGCACCTAGGAGATATTCCAAACACAAACCCAATTAATTCCTTTCCTCCACTGCTAGCGCTTGAACAACAAGTATCATAGAGTTCTTGTGATCTGAGCAACTCCAAGTTGCCCCACAACTCCAACTTGTGTTCGCTCCTCCCACAGATTGCCTCACGAAAGCCAACGCATCCCTAAGGCTGCCTCACGATAGCGTGGCGCTGCATCACTCCTGAACGCCCCTTTGGCACTAGCGCTGCCGTCACGGCAGCGCCCCTTGGGCGCTGGCGCTGCCCTCCCTGGGCGATGCCTCATGGCAGTACCCCTAGGGCAACGCTACCTTGGGATTGGCGCTGCCTTACTACAGCACCTCTCGAGGGGAGCGCCCGGCGCTGCCCTCTCTGGGCACTGCCTCAAGGTAGTGCCCCCCCCCCTCGGGACTAGCGTTGCCCTCTCTGGACGCTGCCTCACGGCAGTGTGGCGCTGCCTCACTCCCTGAACGGCCCTTTGGCGCTGGCGCTGCCATCATGGCAGCGCCCCTTGGGCACTGGCGCTGCCTCACGGCAGCACCCCCAGGGCAACGCCACCTCAAGACTGGCGTTGCCTTACGACAGCGCCTCCCGAGGGGAGCACCCGGAGCTGCCCTCTCTGGGCGCTTCCTCACGACAGCACCCCCCTCGGGACTGGCACTGCCTCAAGGTTGCGCCTCCCAAGGGTAGCGCTAGGAGTTGCCCTCTCTGGACGCTGCCTCACGGCAGCGCCCCCGAGGGCAGCGCACCCTCGGGACTGGTGCTGACTCAAGGCAGCGCCTCTCGAGGGTAGCGGGGCGCTGCCATGTAGTACCTCCCGGGACGTTGCCTCACGATTGCAAGGCAGCGCCTCTCAAGGGTAGCGGGGCGCTGCCGTGTAGTGCCTCCCGGGACGTTGCCTCACGGTAGCGATCCCGAGGCACTGCCTCCACGGCAGTGAACCCGAGGGAGAGAGAAAAAGAAGGAGGAGGGTGAAGAGGAAAGGAGAGGAAGGCGGCTAGGGACTTTGTGTTCTCCCGAAATTAACCATCAACTTAGTTATATGCCACCAAGGGGTATTTATAGGGCTACAGCATGGACCAGGAGGAGGAGTTGGATCTTGGCCTGCTAATGGATCCAAACCCGGTCCATTAATGAGGATCCATTCCACTAAAGAGCCCTCATTGACTTACCTCACCAACCCCCATATTTACATATGAGCTCCACTTCTTACGAGTCGTCTATCCCCCCGTGTTTAAGATCGCGCATGCCTGTTAATTAATTAAATTACTGATAATTTAAATTAATTAACTTCTAGATCCTTGATTAGTACCACTCAACCTTATCAACGTGCCGGATCAAATCCACCTGCAGGGTTTGGCACGATGAACCTTTTGAGCTCATCAAGAGGGCATCATTTTCCTGACTCACCAGGACATGGATTCCATCAATAATCATCGACACATCATATTTATTAATATTATTTCCCAACTTATCGGGTCCGTCGATCTAACAGAATAGATCTCGCCCATTGTTAATCAAAGAAACAATAATTAATAATATATGCTCGATATTATTTCGGGATTAAGGGATCGTACTCCATAATAATATCTTGAGGTCCTATCCAATTATCGAGTTAGTACAATCGGATAACCTCGGGTTTTGGTCCTACCCAATGTACTCAAAGCACACTAGTATAATTCTATGGTCAAGATCAACCACACCTAATTACACTACAACCATCCCGATGGGTTGCCCAATTCCATCTAGGATGTGGGCCTCTATTTATGCTAAGTAAGGAACCGATAACATGATCATCCGTGTGACACCACACACCATGTTATCTATAATGTAAAATAATAGGACTTCGTGTATGTACTATTATAAACAATCACCTAGTTTAGTGTGATTCTCTTTTCAAAATAAGATGTTCATGTAAAGAAATCATGTCTTTCAGTATACACATCTTACAATCTCCCACTTATACTTAAAGACACTGCTGTACTCCCACTTCCATACATCTGACTCCCATACCCTCCACATGCTTGTCAAAAGCTCTAGATGAAGATCCTTAGTGAAGGGGTCTGCCAGGTTGTCCTCCGATGCAATCTTGGCGACAACACCTTTTCCTCTCCTGGGTGGTACTTGCTCTCTATGTGTTTTACTTGCCTTATGGGCTCGTGATTCCTTCGAGTTTGCAACTGCACCATTTCTTTATCACAACCGAATGTGATATCTCTGAGCAAATCAGGGATCACATCGAAGTCCATCATGAGGTTCTTGAACCATGTAGCTTCCGTTGGCTGCCTCAGAGGCTGCCACTTTACTCAGCTTCCATGGTGGAGTCCATCACGCTGCCACTGCGCAACATTCCACCAAACTATGGTTCCACCTCCTAAACACAAAACCCCGAGGAATACTTATGATTGCCCCTATCCAACTGGAAATATGTATCCGTATAACCCATAGGGAATTGGTCTACCCGTTAAACTAGTTTATAATCCTTAGCCCTTCTCAGGCACTACTATAAGCTTTTACCGCAATCCAATTTCCTTGACCTGGGTTACATTGATATCTGATAACTATGCCCACAGCAAAATAGATATCCGGTCTCGTATTTAGCATACGTGAGGCTTCTTATAGCTGATGCTAAAGGAACAGCCATTCCCTGCTCTATCTTCTTTGATAATCTAAACATATCTCCTTAGATAGAGTGGCTCCACAGCTGAAAAGTTCAAAACTTTTCTTGGAGATTTCCATGCTAAAAACGAGATAAGACACTGTCACTATATGAAACTTGGGATAAGCACAACATCCTTCTTTGGTGATCCCTTAGAACTTTGATTGCCAAGGATGCGCCCTGCATTTCCTAACTCCTTCATATCGACTGTTTGGAAAACCATACCCTTACGTCTGATAAAATTTGTCATTGTTGCCAACTGACAAAATATTATCTACGTATAGTACAAGAATACCAGTACGTTTCCGTCACATTTCTTACATACACAACTCTCATCCGTCCTTTGAACAAAATCCACATGACCGGATTTGTCTCTTCAAAGCGGGTGTTCCTCGTCATAGGTCTAGGGATCATGATTCATGGTCACCCGGGACCAAGTCCAAATACTCTCCCAAGAACATGAATCCTTCTGGTTGTCTAACAACCCTCCCACTACGATGTGGTAGCACCTGTGTATCTTCTGTGACACGCGGTGCAGTGACTTGTGGTATTTCTTCTTGTAGAGTTGGTACTAAGGTCAGAACATCCCCTCTTTTTCAAGAACTGGTCTACAAATGGGTTCGTGGTTCATCACATAGCCTACTTCTGAGATTCGGGTATTCGTCCCAACGATTACCCTTTGATCCTTAAGACTATAGAACCACCTTTCGTTCCTCTAGGATACCCTGCGAACAAACGCACGACATTCCAACTTATCAGTATATCTCCTCAGCATATGTGCTGAGCAACCCCATATTTGAATATGTCTTCGACTTGGCTTTCACCCAGTCCACACTTCAATGGGAGTAGAAAGTACTAACCTAGATGGTATCAAGTATGTATGCAGCCGTTTCCAGAGCATATCCGCAGAACGAATCCGGCAACTCAAAGCAGCTCATCATTGTCCTATTCCCATAAGAGCCTTTTTCCTTCGCTCTACAGCACCGTTTTGTTAGGGCGTACCGACTGCAGTTAATTTGGGATTGAATCCCAGTCTTTGATAAGTAAGTCCTAATCTTTCCCAAGAGGTACCCACCTCCACGATCCGATCGTATTGTCTTGATACTTTTACCTTGATGTTTCTCCATAACCGTCTTGAATTCTTTGAACTAATCAAAGATTCAAACTTGCGGCCATCAAGTAAACATATCCATAACTTTGAATATTCGTCTCACGAAGTATTCAAAGCTACCTCTGTCCTGGATAGGCACAGAACCACACTAATTAGAATGAACCATTTCTAACATATCTTTGGCTCTATATCCCTCGGCCTTGAAAGGCCTTTTGGTCGTCTTACCTTCCAAGTAAGATTCAAAGGTTGGGAATTCTCCCACCACCAATGAACCCGAAGACCCATCGGTTATCGACCATTGAATCCTACTAAGGTTAATAAGACCAAACCTTAGATGGCAAAGGTATGTTTGGTTCATCTCGGAAGGAACCTTTCTCTTACTTTGGTTAAATGATGAGCTATTCGCAACTATTCACATCGTGGGAGCTTTTGGTTCTAAAGTGTACCAATTGCCTATCAATGTACCTACATAGATAATCTTTCTATTCCATTTTTCATAAAAGTAATATAATATCTTTTATTTTAGAAATTGAACCAGAGTTCTTTCTAAAATTAGGTACATAAAAGCAATCTTAAAACCAAAACTTTATTTTCTAATAAATAACTCCCACCGCAATAGTAGCCACCTCTGTAACATACGCCTTGTAGACAGTAATCTCTTCCTTAGCTTGTCGTTGGGCTTCATGGAGCCCGTGCAAAGAATTGCAGACATGTTTAGTGGCATCCGTATCTACCCACCAGGTACCGGTAGATAACTCTGCTAAACATCTTACAACGACAAAAGAAAAAGATATACTTTTTGTCTTGATGACGGGGAAAATTCACCTTTTAATGTCCAGTGAAGTACTTGCCTTTTGGCTTCTTCACTCTAGTCCTTGGTCCCTACTTTGCTGCTGCCTTCTTGAACCTACCTTGTTTCTTCATATTCCCGCGTTTCGGCACAGAAGTAGAAACCTTCTGAGTTCCCAAGGTCTGCAGGTTCTGATTAAACCGCCCCTCTGCCGCCTAGAGTTCTCCAAGGAGTTCCCAACATATACTCATGCTTATTCATGCTATAGTTGAGCCGGAACTACTCAAAACTCCTAGGCAGGGATTGGAGTATAATATCGACATGGGTTTCTGTTTGGACCGGGTGCATGTTGACATGGATGCGGGTTCGTAATTTTAAAATTAATTACGTGCATCGGAAGATTTAGCATAAATAATTTCTCAGATTATTAACCACACATCTAAGCATGCAACTTTATCTAGTGTAGACATGATCATATATTTAAAATTTTGCATAAATGTAAACTAATTTACTTATTATCTCACGTAACTCGAAGGAAGGGACGAGATCCAACCGTAAGCGTCCCTCGGAAGCTCCGCCTCTATTCGCGTCCACGCCGAGTATCTTCAGGATGACTTCGCAAAGCCACGAGTTTCGTGTTCTCGAGAACTACTAGATTCTTCGAGTACGCGACAAGAAAAACCAAGAGAGAAGTAATCACATCGGAAAAACTCACTACCAAGGTTGGCGGAATCACAATTCCGACGAGAAGGAGGAAGATGACTTGCGCCCAATCCCAAGGTGATGATGGCCGAAGAGGAAGATCGTCCCAACGGAAGAACTTCGTCGCCTCGGTGGTTCTCCTTGTGCTCACGGCAAGAAGAAGGGAGAAGAACCTTTGGCCGGCCAAGAGGAAGAAGGGAGGAGAGGGAGAGAGCTCAGGTAAGAATACTTGGATGGATCATCTTTCATGGCACCCCTTGGGTCCTTTATATAGGGAGCTCCTCCTCAATCAAGCCTCTCAATTTTGGCAAAATTTTTATGTCAAACCATAATTGATTTTGTCTCATTATTAAAATCAAATTTTAATTCATGATAAAAAAACAATCAAGCCTTTTAATTTTGGCATAATTTTTATACCAAACCATAATTGATTTTTGTCTCATGATTAAAATCAAATTTTAATTCATGATAAAAATCAATCAAGCCTCTTCCATCTTATGGAATAAATCTCCAATCAATCCATGTTTGATTAAAACAAAACAAAAGAGAAGGAGAGAGAGAGGGCCGGCCAAACCAAGGAGAATATTCTCCTTGGCCGGCCTATCTTGGTTCAAATAAATTACGGGCCAAAATTTACACACAAGAGAATTCAACTCAAGTGATCGGCCAAGTTTTCATCCAAACCATAGGTCCATGGTTCAAAACCCACCAATGGATTAAATTTTGTCATCTTTGATTTATTATAAATTTTTATAAAACAAACCAACTATTTGGTTTATTTTAATTCAAATAATCCCATGGATTATTTTAAGCTTATAATAAAACATACCACCTTGGATCAAATCCTTTAATGAATTAAACTTATTTAATTCACCCATTAAGTCTTTAAAGACTTAGTCATTCTATGCTTCCGATGCGTCTGAAATAAATTCAGTTTTGACTAATCATTTGGCTCAACCAAACTTAATCTTTCTTGATTGGAAAATCTAATTTTCAACTCATTTAAATCCCTCGAATTACTCGTAGTGCGTGTGACTAAATAGGCTTTCGATTTATGTTGGTCGTCTATAATTAATCAATTAATTATAGAATGATAATGAGTGGCACCTAGTAGTACATCATGATCCCCAATTAATCGAAAGATCAACGGTTGACCTCAGAAACAATTCTGAAACCCTTCAGCAACTATAATGAATCGTGCCCCATTCCCTTCACCATCTTATACCCACTTGGTTCAGGACATGGTCTATGTTGTCAGTCCCCACTAGGCTGACTACGTCACACCTAGCCCAAGTAACGTTTTCTCGTCCTACGGATTCTAATTACTCTCATGTATTTAAGAGATTCATACTCTGAACATGTCATGCTCTGGCCAGAGGCTTCGAGTAACAATCCGACGATAGGCTTCGGGTATACATCTCACGCAAGGAGTGGTGAATCCTTTGTAGGCTGTTCAAACATCTTCGGGCACTTCGGCTTATACCCAATCATCCTGGGTCCACACCTCCTTGGAGATGCTTGCTTAAGATGTCAAAGTATAAGTCTCCATGACCAAGATGACTTGAACACCGCAAGTCAAAGGAACATCGCACTTAAGCTGCAGTAAGAACTTCACTGACATATCTATATGTAGATTACCATATCAAGTTTTACAGCCAGTCACTCCAATGAACTAGTTCCCTTAACTAGCATTCATGTTTATCTCCGGACATCTCAATGTCACCAACCAGTGAGAATCAGCTGATTAGAGAATAACCCATGCTAGTCTCAACAGAATTGATAGTGTCCGTATTTATCAATTCATCGACTAGGGACAATTTCAATACTTCACAATTGCACATGTAGAGATAATTACTAGTTGTGAATTCATCATAAATTCTCTCATGCTATGAATTGTATTGCGGACATTCAGTAAATGAGTTTAAGATCTCAATCAAATACACAAATATGTATACTCAAATAGTGAATATTCATTTATTAGAATAAATGATTACAATCATAAGGCGATTGCCTTAGGACACTTCTCTTATATCACTAACAAACTCCCACTTGGCCTAATCTCAATCACTACGGTACCCAATACCACAGGCACTAACATGACCCTCAAACTTACTTTGAGGCAAGGCCTTAGTTAAAGGATCCGCTAAATTCCTTTCAGTGGGAATTTTCTCAATTTGTATATCATTCCTACTTATAATCTCTCTGATCAGATGATAGCGGCGAAGCACATGTTTGGATCGCTGATGAGACCTTGGTTCCTTCGCTTGTTGAATAGCTCCATTGTTGTCGTAGTAAATCGGTATTGCTTCATTAATGGTTGGAACCACACCAAGTTCTGAGACAAACTTCTTGATCTAGACTGCTTCCTTTATTGCTTCCGAAGCTGTAATATATTCCACTTCCGTGGTAGAATCCACTACGGTGTCTTGCTTGGAACTCTTCCAACTTATTGTGCCTCCATTCAAAATAAATACGTATCCGGACTGAGATTTGGAGTCATCCTTATCTGTCTGGAAACTGGCATTTGTATACCCACGTATTACCATATCACCTTCTCCATATATTAGGAACACATCCTTAGTTCTTCTAAAGTACTTGAGGATTGTCTTGACAGCCGCCCAATGATCCATTCCTGGATCAGACTGGTATCTTCTTGTGACGCTCAGAGCATACGATACATCGGTCCTAGTACATAACATAACATACATGATAGATCCTATCGCGGATGCATAAGGAATCTTATTCATGCAAATCCTCTCGTTTTCTGTGCGCGGACACATAGACTTCGAAAGGTTGATCCCATGCCTGATGGAAAGGTAACCTTTCTTGAATTCTGACATGCTAAACCTTTCTAGCACTCGGTCTATATATGTAGACTGCGAAAGACCAAGCAATCGTTTTGATCTATCTCTATAGATTCCAATCCCAATGTAACGACCCGAAAAATTCTCTTAATATTTTCTTTGAAATATTAAGCATGTCTAGATAATTTTATGAAGGGCCTAGAAATATTAGTACGAACCTTAGCCTAAAACCCATGGTTTTCTCATTTAAATTGAGAAACTAAGTACTAAGGGGCCTTATAGGGACTTTCTAGTGTCATTATTTTGGGTGGTTTTTAGGTAGAATTTAATATAAAAATAGATGGATTTTAATGAAAAATATTAACATAATTATGGGGAAATTTTTAATGAATTTTCGAAAATAATAGGAAATAAATTAAAAAAAATAAAATAGAAAATTAGTGCATGCACCAAGGATTGAACCTTAGACCTCTTGTACAACCAAGCATGCACTAACCAATTCACCTAGCAAGGGAGTGCTATGAGGGAATGAAGTGGATCATAGTTAAGGCTTGGGAAAGATGAAGAGTCACCAAGAGAAGAGACATCATGACTCTTCATTTACCCATTTTAAAGTGGTATAAAGGTGGCAAGGAAGTTACAACTTCCCTTCTCCTCTTCATTTTCTTCTTCCTCCCCTTCTAGTTGAAACTTCAAGCCCTCTTCTCCCTTGGAAAAAAATTCACATAAGCCCCATCTTGAAGATCTAAGGCCCCCCTACAAGGATACAAGGACTAAGGAGAGTTTAGAGACAAGGAGGTTCTCTTGTTATCTTTTATTCAAAGTTTGTAAGCAAGATCAAGAAAGATAAATCCCTCTCACCTGTGGTATGATAGCTTTCAAAGTTATATGTCATGATCTAAGTCTTATTGGCATGATATGTTGGAAAAAAATCCATGAAAAGGGCTCATGAAGGTTTCGGCCAAGGCATATTTTGGGCTAGAAATCATGTTAAAGACTTGATTTATATTTGCAAATGGTTATCTATGATAGGTGAAGTATAAAAGCATGATGTTTGAAGTTTTAGGGCACCCTAAGAACCCCTTAGGGTTTCGGCCACTTTCAAGATTAGACCTAGGTTTAATCTTCAATTCTCCAAGCATGCTTAGTATGTCTTGCTATGATATAGTATGGATGAAAGTAGTGATTTGTATAAATTTTCTATGGGTTTGTTACCCTTATAGGTTTCGGCAAGTCATGTACTAGGGCTAAGGCTTAGTGTTAAGTCCAATCAAGGGTTAAATTGGTCTTCCATGGTATGATATGCAAGGTATAGGATGTTAATCTTAACCTAGGAAAATTTTCTATGAATTTAGATCTCCTTCAAGTTTCGGCCAAGACCCCAAACTTAGGGTTTGGTTTGGGTTCGGGTCTCAAGAATGCATGTTATAAGTTACAATGATGCTAGTACATTTTTAAGCATGATGTAAGGGCCTCCATGTGACTAAAATCCTAGTTTATGTGTTATATAACATGACTTTGTATGGTTGATGTTAGGTTATGTTTTAATCATGAATATTTAGATCATATGCCATGAATGCATGTAATTGATGTAGAAGTAGGTTATGATAAATATAATGATGCATGAATATTGATAAATGCTTATAATGGATTTATGATTCATGAAGATATATACATGTTTTATGATGAATGCTATGAACCCTAGTAGTAGGTGTTAGGTTTATATGTAGCTTATCATCCATGTCTTATGATGAATACTAGGATTATGCATGCTAGATGAAATGTATCATATATGAGGTGTATGTTTATTATGTATCATGATCATGCAAGCTTGATGAACCTGGATAAGGTTATGACTAGAACCATGATTATGCATGTATGTCCTATTATGTGAATAAAGAATGATAAGTATGAATGAAGGTGATGGTTATGCCTTAAGTATGAATGATAAGTATGAATGATAAGTATGAATGATGAAGGCATGACGATGATATGAAATAAGTATGAATGACAAGTATGAATGATGAAGCATGCATGTTTATTTTTATGTATGAGGCTTGTACCGGACCGAAGTAAGGGTCCAAGGGATGGGCACCTTAAGAACGCCCCGGTTCTGGACTACCGAAGCTGTCCACGGTTCTGGCACTACCGAAGCTGTGCAACAGGGATGGGCACCTTAAGAACGCCCCGGTTCTAGGACTACCGACTATGCTGTCCTTACCCTAGTAGGTTGAGGCTAGCTACCTCATATTTACTTAGGGATGCGCACTTATGATATATGTATGTGGTACAAGCCGGGGACCCCAATGATGTTATGTTTATGTTAAAGCATTTAAAAGTATGATTTCAAAACTAAGCATCTTTATGTAGTAAATGCATTAGACTCATTCATACATCCATGTTATGCATCGCGCCAAGGTAAGTATATTTTATGCTTGTGTTTATGCTCATATTTCATGTCATGTATAAGTATGCCTTATGTTCATGTATGCTAAGAATTATGTTATGATAAGTATGCCTTATGTTCATGTATGTTAGGAATTATGCCAAGTATAAGTATGTTTCATGTCATGTATGTATGTTTTATGCTCATGTATGTTAAGATTTATGCCATGTTAAGTAGGTTGTAGATCTATGGTGATGTTAGGAATCATGCTATGTTAGTCGTTCATATGCTTATGACTTATGCCATGACTATGCTTATGTTTATGTTCGAAGTTACGCTATGTCAGATACTTGATATGTTTATGTTTAAGTGACGTATGGTTTTAGTGAGTAGGAAAGGGTTTTACTAAGCCTATGTGCTTATAGTTTTATTTTCCTCGTACCACAGATTAAGCAAGAGGCTATTAAGGGAAGCCGCAGGAGAGGCAGAAGCATGTGTGTGTGTAGCAGAGACTTGGCAAAAGATTCTTATATTCTCACATAATGCATGTCTTGGGTGTAACAATGTTTTCATAAATTTTATACTACGTTTTATGGTTATGATTAATGGGTGACTTAAGACTTATGATGCTACATTTATGGATAAGTACATACTGCTTATGATGATTATGAATAAGTCATGGAATGGTTAAGTTATGATATGATGCCATGTATAAATGTTCCATGTGTTTAGTTGCATGATTAAAAGCATGTTTAGAAAAAAAAAATGTTTCCGCTGCATTAAGATGTTGTTTTTTTTATGCACATGTATGTTTAGCGTAACGACGCCTATCTCGCCACACCACGAGGTGTGGGAGAAAGGCGGGCGTTACACTCAAGGATATAGGTTGCTTCTCCCAGGTCTTTCATGGAGAAAGTTTTGGACAACCAAATTTTAACTGTCTGTAAGACTGATATATCGTTTCCTATAAGTAATATGTCATCGACATATAACACTAGGAATACGACTGCACTCCCACTAACCTTCTTGTACACACAAGGTTGTCAGGATTTTGTGAGAAATCAAACTCTTTGATTGTCTCATCAAAACGGATGTTCCAGCTCCTGGATGCTTGCTTTAGTCCATATATGGATCGTCGAAGCTTGCATACTTTGGTTTTATTAACCGATGTGAAACCTTTAGGTTGTATCATGTATACATCCTCAAGCAGGTTTCCATTAAGGAAAGCTGTTTTCACATCCATTTGCCATATCTCATAATCATAATGAGCTGCTATAGCCAGGAGCATCTGAATGGATTTAAGCATAGCTACTGGTGAATAGGTTTCGTCATAATCAATTCCTTTTTCTGACGATATCCTTTTGCCACTAATCTAGCCTTAAAGGTAACAACATTACCTTCCATGTCAGTTTTCTTCTTGAAAACCCACTTACACCCTATGGGCTTAATCCCTTCAGGTGGGTTAACCAAGTCACATACTTGATTTTTGTACATGGAATCCATTTCCGACTTCATGGCTTCAAGTCATTTATCCCTATCTGAATTTTTCAGAACATCTTCATAACTGATAGGTTCGTCATCGTTAATGAGTAACACGTTGTTCGATTCACTTATGAGAAATTCGTATCTCTCTGGAATATTGCGTGTCCTATCAGACCTACGAAGAAGTGGTGTTGTTTTAGGTTCAACTGATAGCTCATCATTATGAGCTATTGGTTGTGGGTCTAGACTAGGTGTCTCTGTAATGTCTATTGGAGTTTCTTGAACTTCTTCAAGTTCAATGCTACTCCCACTGTTTTCTTATAAAAGAATTCTTTATCTAAAAATACAGCATGCCTTAAAACAAACACCTTTTGTTCCAAGGGATGATAGAATTGGTAACCCTTCGTTTCCTTAGGGTATCCAATAAATAAACATTTATCAGACTTAACATCTAATTTGTCTGATATAGTCNGTCTACTTGGAGTTCAAGACACATAGATTGATTGGAGGATGACACGGTCTATGCTTCATACAAGATCAATCTAGATATCGATGATAGAAGGACATTGTCACATATTATGAAAGTCATAATTAGTAGTCACATTGGTGATGTTGAATCTCAACATTCTTGTAACTTGGGTAGCAATGATGTGTTGCTAGATACCGCTCATTGCTTATGTTTCTAAGAGGTTAGAAGCATTGCCAACGTTACAAGAACCTATAGGGTCACACGCAAAGAACAAATAGATGGAGAAAAAATTGAAGTCAAGTTTGACTTGGCTAAATATGGAAAGTCCATAAAAGGCAAGTTTGACTTGACCCAAATCCAAATCAAGTTTGACTTGACTTGGTTCCACTTCAAGTTAGACTTGACATGGGAGAAGAAATGGAGTCAAGTTTGACTTGACTAAATATGGAAAGTCCATAAAAGACAAGTTTGACTTGACCCAAATCCAAATCAAGTTTGACTTGACTTGGTTCCACTTCAAGCTAGACTTGACATGGGAGAAGAAAAGGAGTCAAGTTTGACTTGACTAAATATGGAAATTCCATAAAAGGTAAGTTTGACTTGACCAAAAGGCCACCTCACCTTGACTTGACCAAGTGATGACTTGGCTTGGTTTCCCCCCCTATTTGAATTTGAATTCAAATTGAAAGGGGGTTATGGAAGGCCACCTAATGGCTATTAGTGGCCATTATGGCCGGCCACTTAATGGCCATTAATGGCCATTAAGTGGCCGGCCACAAGAGTGAACAAAATGGGTTTTTGTTCCATTTTTTCCATTAAGTGTGTGTCTTCTCTTCTTCCTCTCCAATTGTTGGAGTTCTTCTTCTTCTTCTCCTCTTGGCCGAATCCTACAAGGTGCTAGCACACCTAAAAGATTTCATCCATCTACTTTTGTTCGCGTGGATACTTCTAGAGGGACGGCACTTGACGTCCTAGAGATTCGACATCCAAAAAGGAGCGAACGGGATTAAACGGGGCACGCATCAAAGGTAAAATGTTTATCCCTCTTTAGATCTAGGAGTAGATCGGGTTTTGAAGCATGTAAACGAGCACTCGTAATTTTTGAAATGACTTTCTTCGCTCGGATCCTTGTTATTGGGGCTTTCGGGGTTTCCGCGACGCGAAAAAGCGGTTTTCGTGGCCCGAAAAACCCTACAGTAACGACCTGGAAAATTCTCTTAATATTTTCTTTGAAATATTAAGCATGTCTAGATAATTTTCCGAAGGGCCTAGAAATATTAGTACGAACCTTAGCCTAAAACCCATGGTTTTCTCATTTAAATTGAGAAACTAAGTACTAAGGAGCCTTATAGGGGCTTTATAGTGCCATTATTATGGGTGGTTTTTAGGTAGAATTTAATATAAAAATAGATGGATTTTAATGAAAAATATTAACATAATTATGGGGGAATTTTTAATGAATTTTCAAAAATAATAGGAAATAAATTTAAAAAAAATAAAATAGAAAATTAGTGCATGCACCAAGGATTGAACCTTGGACCTCTTCTACAACCAAGCATGCACTAACCAATTCACCTAGCAAGGGAGTGTCATGAGGGAATGAAGTGGTTCATAGTTAAGGCTTGGGAAAGATGAAGAGTCACCAAGAGAAGAGACATCATGACTCTTCATTTACCCATTTTAAAATGGTATAAAGGTGGCAAGGAAGTTACAACTTCCCTTCTCCTCTTCATTTTCTTCTTCCTCCCCTTCTAGCTGAAACTTCAAGCCCTCTTCTCCCTTGGAAAAAAATTCACATAAGCCCCATCTTGAAGATCTAAGGCCCCCCTACAAGGATACAAGGACTAAGGAGAGTTTAGAGACAAGGAGGTTCTCTTGTTATCTTTTATTCGAAGTTTGTAAGCAAGATCAAGAAAGGTAAATCCCTCTCACCTGTGGTATGATAGTTTTCAAAGTTATATGTCATGATCTAAGTCTTATTGACATGATATGTTGGAAAAAAATCCATGAAAAGGGCTCATGAAGGTTTCGGCCAAGGCATATTTTGGGCTAGAAATCATGTTAAAGACTTGATTTATATTTGCAAATGGTTACCTATGATAGGTGAAGTATAAAAGCATGATGTTTGAAGTTTTAGGGCACCCTAAGAACCCCTTAGGGTTTCGGCCACTTTCAAGATTAGACCTAGGTTTAATCTTCAATTCTCCAAGCATGCTTAGTATGTCTTGCTATGATATAGTATGGATGAAAGTAGTGATTTGTATAAATTTTCTATGGGTTTGTTACCCTTATAGGTTTCGGCCAAGTCATGTACTAGGGCTAAGGCTTAGTGTTAAGTCCAATCAAGGGTTAAATTGGTCTTCCATGGTATGATATGCAAGGTATAGGATGTTAATTTTAACCTAGGAAAATTTTCTATGAATTTAGATCTCCTTCAAGTTTTGGCCAAGACCCCAAACTTAGGGTTTGGTTTGGGTTCGGGTCTCAAGAATGCATGTTATAAGTTACAATGATGCTAGTACATTTTTAAGCATGATGTAAGGGCCTCCATGTGACTAAAATCCTAGTTTATGTGTTATATAACATGACTTTGTATGGTTGATGTTAGGTTATGTTTTAATCATGAATATTTAGATCATATGCCATGAATGCATGTAATTGATGTAGAAGTAGGTTATGATAAATATAATGATGCATGAATATTGATAAATGCTTATAATGGATTTATGATTCATGAAGATATATACATGTTTTATGATGAATGCTATGAACCCTAGTAGTAGGTGTTAGGTTTATATGTAGCTTATCATCCATGTCTTATGATGAATACTAGGATTATGCATGCTAGATGAAATGTATCATGTATGAGGTGTATATTTATTATGTATCATGATCATGCAAGCTTGATGAACCCGGATAAGGTTATGACTAGAACCATGATTATGCATGTATGTCCTATTATGTGAATAAAGAATGATAAGTATGAATGAAGGTGATGGTTATGCCTTAAGTATGAATGATAAGTATGAATGATGAAGGCATGACGATGATATGAAATAAGTATGAATGATAAGTATGAATGACAAGTATGAATGATGAAACATGCATGTTTATTTTTATGTATGAGGCTTGTACCGGACCGAAGTAAGGGTCCAAGGGATGGGCACCTTAAGAATACCCCGGTTCTGGACTACCGAAGTTGTCCACGGTTCTGGCACTACCGAAGCTGTGCAATAGGGATGGGCACCTTAAGAACGCCCCGGTTTTAGGACTATCGACTATGCTGTCCTTACCCTAGTAGGTTGAGGCTAGCTACCTCATATTTACTTAGGGATGCGCGCTTATGATATATGTATGTGGTACAAGCCGGAGACCCCAATGATGTTATGTTTATGTTAAAGCATTTAAAAGTATGATTTCAAAACTAAGCATCTTTATGTAGTAAATGCATTAGACTCATTCATACATCCATGTTATGCATCGCGCCAAGGTAAGTATATTTTATGCTTGTGTTTATGCTCATATTTCATGTCATGTATAAGTATGCCTTATGTTCATGTATGCTAAGAATTATGTTATGATAAGTATGCCTTATGTTCATGTATGTTAGGAATTATGCCAAGTATAAGTATGTTTCATGTCATGTATGTATGTTTTATTCTAATGTATGTTAAGATTTATGCCATGCTAAGTAGGTTGTAGATCTATGGTGATGTTAGAAATCATGCTATGTTAGTTGTTCATATGCTTATGACTTATGCCATGACTATGCTTATATTTATGTTCGAGGCTACGCTATGTCAGATACTTGATATGTTTATGTTTAAGTGACGTATGGTTTTAGTGAGTAGGAAAGGGTTTTACTAAGCCTATGTGCTTATAGTTTTATTTTCCTCGTACCGCAGGTCAAGCAAGAGGCTATTAAGGGAAGCCGCAGGAGAGGCAGAAGCATGTGTGTGTGTAGCAGTGACTTGGCAAAAGATTCTTATATTCTCACATAATGCATGTCTTGGGTGTGAAAATGTTTTCTTAATTTTATGCTACGTTTTATGGTTATGATTAATGGTGACTAAGACTTATGATGCTACGTTTATGGATAAGTACATACTGCTTATGATGATTATGAATAAGTCATGGAATGGTTAAGTTATGATATGATGTCATGTATAAATGTTCCATGTGTTTAGTTGCATGATTAAAAGCATGTTTAGAAAAAAAAAAATGTTTCCGCTGCATTAAGATGCTGTTTTTTTTTATGCACATGTATGTTTAGCGTAACGACGCCTATCTCGCCACACCACGAGGTGTGGGAGAAAGGCGGGCGTTACAGGTTGGTATCAGAGCCGTTGCCATCTCACTACACACACATCAAGCCTCCTTCCTGCCGCTTCCAAGTAAGTACCTTTCGGTATATTTTATGATAGTAAGCACTCTTACGATATGTTATGCTTCTAGAATATGCAAGTATGAATGATGTCTCATGATAGATAATGGCAAGTACTTGTAAGATATGTGAACATGAACGATACTTTCTTTTATTGATTTAAAAAAAAAATTCCACCTAATATGTTTGTAAACACATTAGGTATTACTACCTATAAGCATTATGGTATGATACATTATAAGTATCATACAAGATACGTACTTATGTGGTTAACATATTAAGGTGTTAACCACATATGTTCAAATATCTAATTACCGTACATGGGACCCTTATTAATTTTTTTTATACAACATATGATAAGTATTATAAGTATGTTATAATACATTATGGTATAAGATATTTAATACCTAATTATAATAGCATATTATAATATGTAGCCATTATACATGCCATAGCATAGACGTACATCATATAATGTCACAAAGGGTAACGCCTTAGTATACATACATATGAACGAGTATATACTATAATATACAGGTGATATGATACTCATATAATATAATACCATATATATGAGTATCGTAATAGGTACTCCTGTACATTATGGGATAATATTGTACATATATGATTCTAACGATATATGTAAATATATACCAGGTATTTTACATTACCTACATAGCTTGGAATGACACTACTAGTATTATGTCAATATGTAACCATACTATTAAGCATTATTACACCTACGGATGAGTGTAATAATATATAGGTAATATGACTAATATATTTATGTTAATCATATGTTATAGTATAACATATGATACCATATTATACCCACCATATATGGTATGCATAATTATAGTGGGCAATACAGGTTGTACATGTATTCCTAAGTAACCTATTGGAGTTTAATCCCAATATAGGTATAATGGGATTAATATACCTATATGTTATGGGCAATAACCATGTAATATATATGAACTTATATATATTACGCATTAATAGGTACCATATTATGCTTACTATTCATAATACATTCAGATTATGAGTATTATCCCAATAATTATGAATGGTATCTGAGAAACAGTATACGATTAACATGTGTAATACTTTTGCTCAGGTAATATAGGGAGTTCATATAGCTATCGTTATACATATGTTCATGATACTATATACATGATCGTATGTTTATAGCCATGTGGTATGTATTATCACATAATGGGTATTATACCAATTATATGCCTTAGCCATTTATACTTATGTAGGATAACCTATGGTATAACTTATACATTATGTGGTTTTTATATCATATCTAACTTATGCGGCCAATTTATTATACTAAACCTTATTTAGTCACATATTATAAGCATATGTTATCATAACCTTGTGATACTAATACAGATATAATTAATAGTATAAGTCATACGGTATAACCTAGGTTGGGACGCATAGGGTAGGGTCCTAATTGTATTAACACTTATTATAGATTATGGGTCCACTATATTTTCATACTAATTAAAAATATTGGTATTATCAACGAATATTTCACTGTTATCTTATATATAATATATAAGATTTCCTTAAGATATTTTATGGTAATATAATAAATAGGATCTCACCTATTCTATAATAATCATACAACTAATATAATTCGTAACTCAGATTGAGAACTAATATTTTGGAAGCATACTATTATTAGGTTTACCCATAAGTAAAATAAGGATATAATTATGATATATGCATATAATTATATCATGGAGTTATTAATGACACTAGCCGATTATATGCTAAGGAGATAATCAGACTTCATGGAGTTCCCAAGACCATCATCTCAGATAGGGATGGTCGCTTTACTTCACGTTTCTGGGAGTGTGTCCAGAAGTCCCTCGGCACTAAATTACGATTCAGCACAGCTTTTCATCCTCAGACTGACGGGCAAATCGAACGGGTGAATCAAGTGCTGGAAGACATGTTACGGGCTTGTGCTCTGGATTTCAAAGGGAGTTGGCGCCGATATTTATGTTTAGCGGAATTCGCCTACAATAATAGCTACCAAGCTACTATCAGCATGGCACCTTATGAAGCTTTGTATGGGAGGAGATGTAGGTCTCCAAGCTGTTGGTACGAAGGTGGTGAAAAGAAGGCGATGGGGCTTACGACGGATCTCATCGACGACACCACCCAAGCTATACAGACCATTCGACGACGGATAGAAGCTGCACAGAGTCGGCAGAAGAGTTATGCAGATGTCCGGCGTAGGCCACTGGAATTCAATATTGGGGATCTGGTATTCCTTAAAGTGGCTCCGATGAAAGGGATAACGAGATTCGGGAAGAAAGGGAAACTGAGTCCGCGATATGTGGGACCGTACCTAGTACTGAAAAGAGTTGGCAAGGTGGCATATGAACTAGAGCTGCCTCAGGAAATGTCAGCTATTCATAATGTGTTCCATGTGTCGATGCTTAAGAAGTGTATTCCAAACATGGACCAAGTGATCGAGCCACAGGCGGTACCAGTTCAGGAGGACCTAAGTTATGAAAGCCGACCCATCCAGATCTTGGATCGGGAAGTCAAGAAGCTAAGGAACAAGGAAGTACCTTTAGTCAAGGTTCTATGGCAAAGTCAACAGTTCGAGGAAGCTACCTGGGAACGCGAGGACGAGATGAGACGCAAGTACCTGGAGCTATTCTATGTTCGAGGACGAACTTTCAAGAGGTATGGGGGATTGTAACGACCCGGAAAATTTTCTTAATATTTTCTTTAAAATATTAAGCATGTCTAGATAATTTTCCGAAGGGCCTAGAAATATTAGTACGAACCTTAGCCTAAAAACCCATGGTTTTCTCATTTAAATTGAGAAACTAAGTACTAAGGGGCCTTATATGGGCTTTCTAGTGCCATTATTATGGGTGGATTTTAGGTAGAATTTAATATAAAAATAGATGGATTTTAATGAGAAATATTAACATAATTATGGGGGAATTTTTAAGGAATTTACGAAAAATAATAGAAAATAAAATAAAATAATAATAATAATAAAATAGAAAAATTAGTGCATGCACCAAGGATTGAACCTTGGACCTCTTGTACAACCAAGCATGCACTAACCAATTCACCTAGCAAGGGAGTGCTATGAGGGAATGAAGTGGATCTTAGTTAAGGCTTGGGAAAAATGAAGAGTCACCAAGAGAAGAGACATCATGACTCTTCATTTACCCCTTTTAAAGTGGTATAAAGTGGGCAAGGAAGTTACAACTTCCCTTCTCCTCTTCACTTCTTCTTCCTCCCCTTCTAGCCGAAAACTTCAAGCCCTCTTCTCCCTTGGAAAAAAAAATTCACATAAGCCCCATCTTGAAGATCTAAGGCCCCCCCTACAAGGATACAAGGACTAAGGAGAGTTTAGAGACAAGGAGGTTCTCTTGTTATCTTTTATTCAAAGTTTGTAAGCAAGATCAAGGAAGGTAAAACCCCCTCACCTGTGGTATGATGGTTTTCAAGATATTTATCATGATCTAAGTTTTGTTGGCATGATATGTTGGAAAAATCCATGATTAGAGCTTATGGAAGTTTCGGCCAGGGCTATTGCTTGGGCTTAGGGATGATGTAAATTTTCCTTTGTGCTCTTAAATGTTTCATGATGTTATGTAAGGCATAGAATATGATCTAGGGAAATTTTTGATACCCTAATAACCCTCTAGGGTTTCGGCCACATCAAGGTCAAGGGGCTAGGGGAAAACTCCAACCTCTCTAAGCATGATTAATATGTTTCTTATGATACCTTATGGGTAAGAATGGTGTTAAATGAACTTTTCCATGGGCTTGTTACCCTTCTAGGGTTTCGGCCAACCCTTGCCTTAGGCCTAGGGCTTGGGGTTAAGTCCAATCAAGGGTTTAAATGATTTTTCTATAGCATGATATGTAAGTAAGGGATGTTAATCATGATCTAGGCAAATTTTCCATAGACCCATAGTCCTTTAGGACTTTCGGCCAAGACCCAAACCTAGGGTTTAGTTTGGGTTAAGGTCTCAAGAATGCATGTTTATAAGTTACTATGATGCTACTACATTGTTAAGCATGATGTAAGGGTCTCCATGTGACTAAAATCTTAGTTTATGTGTTATATAACATAACTTTGCATGGTTGATTTTAGGATTTTGTTTTAATCATGAATATTTATATCATACACCATGGATACGTGTAATTGATGTAGGAGTATGTTATGGTAAATAAAATGATGCATGTATGATGATAGATGCTTATGTTATGATAAATATAGAATGATGCATGTATGTTGATAAATGCTTATAATGGATTTATGATTCATGAAGGTATATGCATGTGTTATGATGAATGCCATGAACCCTAGTAGTATGTGTCATGTATATATGTAGCTTACCATCCATGCTTTATGATGAATACTAGGACTATGTATGCTAGATGAAATGCATCACGTATGAAGTACATGTCTATTTATGTGTTATGATCATGCATGTTTTACGAACCAAGATAATGTTATGGCTGGGAAACATGATTATGCATGTATGTCTTGTTATATGAATAAAGAATGATAAGTATGAATGAAGATGATGGTTATGCCTTAAGTATGAATGATAAGTATGAATGATAAGTATGAATGATGAAGGCATAACGATGATATGAAATAAGTATGAACGACAAGTATGAATGACAAGTATGAATGATGAAGCATGCATGTTTATTTTTTTATGTATGAGGCTTGTACCGGACCGAAGTAAGGGTCCAAGGGATGGGCACCTTAAGAACGCAGCGGTTCTGGACTACCGAAGTTGTCCACGGTTCTGGCACTACCGAAGCTGTGCAACAGGGATGGGCACCTTAAGAACGCCCAGGTTCTAGGACTACCTACTATGCTGTCCTTACCCTAGTAAGTTGAGGCTAGTTACCTCATATTTACTTAGGGATGCGCGCTTATGATGTATGTATGTGGTACAAGCCGGGGACCCCAATGATGTTATGATTATGTTAAGCATTTAAAAGTATGATTTTAAAATTAAACATCCTTATGTGGTACATGCATTTGACTCATGCATACATCCAAGTTGTACATCGCGCCAGGGTAAGTACATTTTATTCTCATGCTATGATAAGTATGTTTTATGTTCATGTAAGCTAAGAATTATGCCATGAAGAAGTATGTTTTATGTTCATGTAAGCTAAGAATTATGCCATGAAGAAGTATGTATTATGTTCATGTATGCTAAGAATTATGCTATGATAAGTATGCCTTATGTTCATGTATGCTAGGAATTATGCTATGATAAGTATGCCTTATATTCATGTAAGCTAAGAATTTTGCTATGATAGGTATGCCTTATGTTCATGTATGCTAAGAATTATGCCATGTATAAGTATGTTTCATGCCCACGTATGTATGTTTCATGTTCATGTATGTTAGATTTATGCCATGCTAAGTAGGTTGTAGATCTATGGTGATGTTAAGAATCATGCTATGTTAGTTGTTCATATGCTTATGACTCATGCCATGACTATGCTTATGCTTATGTTCGAAGTTATGTTACGTCAGATACTTGATATGTTTATGTTTAAGCGACGCATGGTTTTAGTGAGTAGGAAAGAGGTTTTACTAAGCCTATGTGCTTATAGTTTTATTTTCCTCGTACCGCAGAACAAGCAAGAGGCTATTAAGGGAAGCCGCAGGAGAGGCAGAAGCATGTGTGTGTGTGGCAGTGACTTGGCAGAAGGATTCCTCTTATTTACATATGTCGCATGTCTTGGGGTTTGGAAACGCCTCCTTAGATTTTTATGTTACGTTTATAATGGTTATGCTTGATGAATGACTTAAGACTCATGATGCTATATTTATGGATAAGTTACCTGCTACTTATGATTATGATGAATAAGTTATGGAACGGTTAGGTCATGTTGCTATGCATGTAAGTCTATGAATGACAAGTTTAGGCATGTATGAATGTTTCATGTATTAGTTGCATGGTTAAAGGCATGTTTAGGAAAAAAAAATGATTCCACTGCATTAAGATGTTCTCTAAGTCCATGTATGTTTAGCGTAACGACGCCTTCCTCGCCACATCATAAGGTGGGGGAAAAGGCGGGCGTTACAACTCGAGAGATCTGATCGGGAGCTTGAGTTGGGAACTCGGGAGACTAGTTCGGGAGCTTGGGACAGGTGCTCGGGAGACTCGGGTCGGGAGCTCAGGGACTTGGTCGGGAGCTCAGCACTCGGCAGACTCACACTAAGGACATGATGCTTCGGGAAATCTGATCAAGAGCCCGAGTTGGGAACACGGGAGATCTGATCGGGAGCTCGAGTTGGGAACTCGGGAGACTAGTTCGGGAGCTGGGGACAGGAGCTCGGGAGACTCGGGTTGGGAGCTCGGGTCGGGAGCTCAGGGACTTGGTCGGGAGCTCGACGCTCGGCAGACTGGGTTGGGAGCTCGACGCTCGGCAGACTAGGTCGGCGCTTGGCAGACTGAGACGGGAGCTCGACGGTCGGCAGACTGGGTTGGCGCTCAACAGACTGGGTCGAGAGCTCGGCGACTTACTCGGCAGACTGGGTCGGGAGACCTGATAGGAAGCCCGAGAGGCCCGGTCGAAATTGGAGTGGAAATTCATTAAAGTGGTTAATGAAGGAATGAGAAAAGTCTCTCTTAATTGGATGAAGAGAAGGTGAAGGGTCACATGAAAAGATGTGCTCTTTATTCGCTTTAATAAATGAAAGTCAAAGAGACAAAAGACTCTTCATATTCATGGGATGAGTATAAAAGAGTGTCTAGTCATTTTGAATGACAAGTGAGAGTTTTTCCTTCTTCCCTTCCTCTTTTCTTCCTCTTCTCCCTCTTGGCCGAAACCCTCTTTTGGGTTCTTGGTGGTCTTGTGAACTACCTCAAGTTGCTAGCATAACTAAGGTGAAGTTGAGAGATCGTGTCCATGTGGATATGAATAGAGGCACGGACACTTGAACGTGCAAGAGATCCGGTGCATCTTGGACGAGCGGGATAAGTGAAAGGGTACTCTCCAAAGGTATACATTTAGATAGATCTATTAGATAGATGATCTTTGTACGAGTTTTTCTTTCGCATGGATCGCTCGAGGGATCTTGTTTCCGCTGTGTTTTGGTGTCGGGAGATCCCAACAAAGTCTTCCCCAGAGAAGAAAAGGGGTGAGCAGTACTATATCCCTCTTGCGAGGCCATAAGGATAGAAGAGAGAAATCCGAACTTGCAAAAACAAAAAAACAAAAGAATGTACCAAGAATTTTGTCTTGGATTAGCAGTGTGGGATAAAAAGATTACGCTCGAGTGGTGATTGCACCGTTCTCGAGTTAAAAAAAACACGATGAAGAAAACTTCAGAAAGATGAAAAAATTGCCCCTTTTTAAAAAAAACTACGGAAAATCCAAAAAGTGCTTAAGTGGTGGTTTCACCAAAATTGAGCAGCCCCCGCTCTGATACCAAATTGTAGGATCGAGATTGAGCGATAGACGGGGTGAACATCGCTTAACAAAACATTGGATTTTAAAACTTAACGATGGTAGAGTACACAGGAGAAACATAAGGTTAGAGTAAGCGTCGGAGTTAGAGAGAGATAGGAAGCGGCGGAAAATAAAACTCAGCACGATCGCTAACGCAGGTTGATTTTACTTGCTTCGAAGTTTTGATCGGCTCCTACTATAAGGCCACAATCCTTGATCGTTTACTTTGGGCAATACTAATAATTGCAAGAATATTATAAATTACATAAATGAAGTGTGCAATAAAAGAAAAACAATTATACCGACTCCTGAAATGAAAGAAAGATCTTCGTTCGGAGAGTCGGACGGTGTTTCAGCATTTATCAGAACTCCAGTCGTGTAGCACACAGAAGAAGAATCTGATTGTAGTCTTATAATTGTTGTAATGAACTGCTGCACTCGACCCCTTTTTATAGTACTTACTCAGGAACTTGAATGACCTCTCAGGCGCCTAAGAGGCCAGCATACCAGGCGAAAACTCTATCCACTGTTCGGTCAAACTTTATCATGGCCCAGTGCCTGAGTCCCTTTTAGGCATGAGAGTGTCGACGTGGACCCTCCACTCAACACTTGCCACGTAAGCCAGGCTGTTGCGCCAGCTCAGCCATCCACTGCCAGCTCTTAGGCGCCTGAGTCCCATTCAGGCGCCCTAGTCAACTGCTTTCTCTTTTTAGCTGTAACAAGGGTCAGTTTCAAACATACAATAATAAAATATAGAATTAAGACATGTATGAATTACAGCCAATGCGGTCTTGGTCCTGACTTTAAGGGTTCACTCAAAACCCTAGGTCGGACTAACGCCTACTGTTCCCTTACTAGGGAATGCGTCCTCACCTACTCATCTCAGGAGAGTTTACCTGTTGCCACCCAAAACCTCCAGTTGGACTTTTACTCAACCTCTGAGAACTCGATAATCGACGACTTTCAATCTCGACTAGTCTCAACTCTTGTATACGATCCCCGCACAACAAAGTCTTCTGCTCGGTCCCCCTAGACCAAGTCTTCGTGCTCAGCTTCACTCGTCAAGTCTTCGTTGCCCGATCCCCGACCAGGACTTCATGCTCAACCCTACAGGTCAAGACTTCTTGCCTAGCTTATCTAGGACTTTCCTGTAATCTCAACAACTTCATCAATACACCATACCAGCTTAACTTGAACCCTTTGCCACTTATCAAAACAAGGTATGATATGGTGCTTCTGGCACCAACACAAGCATGATTTAAGTCTAAGAAAAGTAAATCATGGAATAATTTTGAAAAAAATTGAAAAATAATCAAATCTTAATTTCTTAGGTCCCTGCCTAACCCAGTTTATTACTTACTAACTGTTATAAAATAGTAGCTTTCACTTGGGTTATTCGAATTAAGTAGTCTGATCAAGTTAGACTTTCTAAGCTTGATTACTTAACATGATTGATGTTCAACTGTATTTATTACCCCAACTACTTTTAATGCACTGACTTAAAGCATCTTGAGTTAAGGCTTAAACCTAAGCATCTCAACCCAATCTAAGTTGTCAATCAAAGTATCTTAATGTGCTTGTAAGATGCTAGCTTCTAAGTCTATAAGAGCATGCAAACTAGGGTTATGTCCTAAGCTATGCCCATAACAAAAAAAATCCCTAGTTTTAAAGGGGTAAATTTTGAAAAACTAAGTTAAAAAAATTAAATAAAAAGTTAAACAATATGATTAAAAATATTATTTTTGAAAAATAGTTAATAGTTTGTGAAAAATGTTTTTTTTTAAATGACAAGAATCATTTTAATTATCAAAAATGCATAAATGAATAAACAAACCTATTCTACTAAGCACATTCCTAGCTGCCTTTTTAGTGAATTAGACTCAGACTCTGGTAGTGGTTTAGTGAAAAAATCAACTAGGTTAGATTTTGATTCTATGTGTGTAAGTACAATTTCGCCCCTAGCTACATGATCTCTAACAAAGTGGTGTTTTACTTCAATATGTTTAGTTCTGGAATGGTGAATGAGACTTTTTGTAATATTGATTGAATTAATATTATCAATGTAGACTTAGTATTAGTGTTGGCAAATTGGAGGTCCTTAAGGGTATGCATCATCCATAGTAGTTGAGCTACATATGTGGGATCATTTAGAATCGATAGAGGGGGGTGAATATCGATTAAATCTTTTTGGATTAAAAATAAGAGCAATTACGCAGCGGATCATTCACAACAATGCTATCACGATTTTCTTTTACTTGGTTCGGAGTCTAGATCGGCTCCTACTCCAAGGCCCACAGTCCTTGACCGTTTATGTTGGGCAATTCTATATTTCGCAAAATAGTAACAAGTTTGAAGTTCGAATACAGAATAAGTACAACAATTAATTAAAAAATACCGACGAACAAAGAAGATTCAAAGATCGGAGCCACGGCTCGACGTCGGCGCTTGAGACTTGAGCACGGAGCGTTTGGAGCAAAGAGCTTGAACTTTTTTTTTGGAAGCAATTGTGTCTGGAAGCATGGGGGTGACCCCTTTATTTACAGGCTTCATGGGCGCCTGTGTTGAAGGGGGTGCCTCACACGTGACCCTTTCTGCGTGAATCCTCATTCGCAGACTTGGCTAGCGCTTGTCCTTTCAACTGGGGCGCTTGAGTCGGGGGCGCCTGTATCAACACAGGCGCCTCCTTTGCTGGCGTGGAGGCTTTGCTTCGAGACTGCTGAAAAACCCTCATCTAGGGCCCTTGTATCAACACAGGCACCTGTATGATCAGGCGCCTGACTCCATTCAGGCACCTGGGAAGCAGAACACTTCAACCTTTGTTCCTGCAACCAGGGTTAGTTACAAAACACAAACAATATATAAGTTAGGTCCAGAAAATAGCCAGAGCTGTCTTGGTTCTGACTTTGGGCTTCCAAAATGGAACCCTAAGTCGAACCGACGCCTAATGTTCCCTCCTATGGAGAACACGTCCTCGCCTACTCCTCTCAGGAGAATTTACCTTTTTACCAACCAGCTCCTCCGGTTGGACTTTTGCCCAATCTTCCGGATTAGGTCTTCGTGCCCAGTCCACGACCAGGACTTATTGCCCAACCCCAAGTCAGGTCTTCGATGCCCAACCCTCGGCCAGGACTTATTGTCCAATTTCTCGAATCAAGACTTAATGCCCAGTCCGCGACCAGGACTTATTGCCCAACCCTATGTCACGACTTAGGTGCCCAGCCCTCGGCCAGGACTTATTGCCCAATTCCTTGAATCAGGACTTCGTGCCTAGTTTACCTAGGACTTTTCCTGTGCACTTAAATAAGCTTCATTAGATCATGAGATAACCTTAACTTATGAGCCCTTTGCCATTATCAAAACATAGGTTTGATCTTGGTGCTTCTGACACCAACAATCTCCCCCTTTTTGATTTATGACAACCTGGTTCAAAAGTTAAGTTTAAAACATGTAAAGAAGATATATATTAACAAAAATAATTTTATTTTCCTCTCTTTTAAGAAAACCAATTTTTAAAAAAACAAGTACTAAGCTCCCCCTGAAATAGAAATTCTCCCCCTGAAGCTTTCAATGATATGTAGTTATTCAAAGATAGGTTAAGTTTTTGTTTGAGGAAAACCAAGTTAAAGTCTTTTTGTGATACCAAATTTTGACCAAGTATTTTGCAAAACTTTTGAAGTTTTGAAAGTTTAAGGTACCACAAAAATTTGTAAAACATTTGCACACTTAAAAGAGTTTGCACTTTAAGATATATTGTTCACTTGAAAATCTTTTTGCACTTAGAAAAATTTTGAAAAATTTGCATTTGGAGAAAATTTTGCACAAAAAAATTGCACTTAGAAAAATTTAGCACTTAGAACAATTTTCCAAAAAAAAATTCACAGAACAAAAAATTTCACTTAAAAATATTTTACTTAGAAAAAATTTCACTTAGAATACAAATTTCACTTAAGAAAAATTATTTTGTATTTTAGGAAAAAATTTCCAAGAAAAAGAAATGAATGTTTTAATGCACTTAACTTGGAAATTTGCACTTGAATGTTTTCAAGCACTTAAAAATTTAACTTTACTTTTTGTTTAAAAAAATGAAAAAATTTTACCCTTCTTTTACTCTCTCCCCCTTTGTCGTATATCAAAAAAAATGATTGAACACCAATTGCGAATCAATTTCTAATCAGAGCTAGTTAAACCAAAATTTAAATACGTATTGAACCAATTCTAGTGAACCCAAGCACCAAAAAGGATCAAACCAATTAAACTGAACTTGGTCGGGTCCTATCTATCCCAGTTAGCTACTTACTGACTGTTATATAACAACAGCTTTCATTAGGGTTAGTCAAGTTAAGTGATCTGATCAAGTTAGATTTTTTAAGCTTGAACACTTAACTTGATTACTGTTCAATTGTATTTATCGCCCCAACTACTCTAGATGCACTGACTAAAAGCATCTTGAGTCAAGGAATAAACCTAAGCATCTCAACCCAGTCTAGGTTATCAATCAAAGTGTCCTAATGTGCTTGTGAGATGCTAGCTTCTAGATCTATAGGTGCATACAATTTTAGGGCTAAAGCCTAGGCTAAATCCATTTGTGTAGAAAAACCCTAGTTTTAAAAGGGGGTAAATTTTTTGAAAAATCTAAGTCGGAAAAGAATTTTAAAATTCAAGACTTAATAAAAAAAATGATTTTTCGAAAGATATGAAATACTAGTTTTTTGAAAAATAAAAAATATTTTTTAAAAAAATTTGAACAGTCATATTCTACTAAGCACAATCCTAACTACCTTCTTAGTAAGCTAAACATAGACTCAGGTAAGGTTTTAGTAAAGATGTCGGCTAAATTAGATTTCGAATCCTCATGCATAAGTACAATTTCGCCCCTGGCTACGTGATCCCTAACAAAATGATGTTTTACTTCAATGTGTTTGGTTCGGGAGTGTTGAATTGGGTTTTTTGTAAGATTTATTGAGCTTATGTTGTCAATGAACACTTTGGTTTGGGCATAGTCTAGCTGGAAGTCCTTATGAGTGTGCATCATCCATAAAAGTTGTGCTACACACTCTCCTAGGGAAACATATTCAGCTTTAGTTGTAGATAAGGCTACACAGTGTTGCTTTCTACTACACCAGCTAACTAGACTGTGTCCT
Source organism: Boesenbergia rotunda (assembly GCA_024364735.1). Taxonomy (NCBI): domain Eukaryota; kingdom Viridiplantae; phylum Streptophyta; class Magnoliopsida; order Zingiberales; family Zingiberaceae; genus Boesenbergia; species Boesenbergia rotunda. The sequence continues at coordinate 976,682 of JAGFNQ010005854.1, read as the reverse complement.
AGTAATTGACAACTTCCACATGTACTCTTTCTATCTAGTTTTCAACCGGCATAGTCTGAGTCAGAGTATCCTGATAATTCAAAATTGGAAGTCCTAGGATACCAAATACCTATATTTAGGGTACCTTTAATGTACCTTAGGATTCTTTTTAGTGTTTCTAGGTGAGATTCCTTAGCACAGGATTGGTACCTAGCGCACATTCCTACAGCAAACAAAATGTCAGGTCTACTAGTAGTTAAGTATAATAAGCTGCCAATCATACTTCTGTATAATTTTAGGTCAACTGGTTTACCTTCAGGGTCATTGTCTATTTTGACATTTGTGGCCATGGGACTACTTAAGCTTTTAGAGTTTTCCATTTTGAATTTCTTGATTAATTCTTTTGCATATTTGGATTGATAAACATAGTTACCATCCCTGGTTTGTTTTATTTGGAGACCTAAGAAAAACTTTAGCTAACCTACCAAACTCATTTCAAATTCACTCTCCATAATTTTGACAAATTCTTTTAAAAAGTTAGAATTTGTTGACCCAAATATTATATCATCTACGTATATTTGAGCTATAAATATGTCTTTTTCTAAGGTTTTAATAAATAATGTTGAGTCAATTTGGCCTTGGTTAAATTCCTTATAAATCAAATAGGTTGATAGTCTTTCGTACCAGACCCTAGGTTCTTGTTTTAACCCATAAAGGGCTTTCCTAAGTTTGAACACATACTCAGGATTGTCTAAGTCCTCAAAACCTGGAGGATGCCCTACATATACTTCCTCTTTTATGAAACCATTAAAAAAGGCAGATTTGACATCCATTTGGTATAGTTTAAAACCTCTATGGGCTGCAAAAGCTAGTAACATCCTAATTGATTCAAGTCTGGCTACGGGGGCATAGGTTTCATCATAATCTAACCCTTCGACTTGACTAAACCCTTTAGCTACTAAGCGGGTTTTGTTTCTCACAATCTTCCCTTGGTCATTTAGCTTGTTTCTAAATCCCACTTAGTGTATATAACTGACTTATCTTCAGGTTTAGGTACTAAGTCCCAGACTTGGTTTCTCTCAAATTGGGCTAGTTTTTCTTGCATTGCTATGATCCAATCTGGGTCAGGTAGGGCTTCTTCTATAGTGTTAGGTTCTATTTTTGAAATTAGAGCAATTTGACTAAGATTTCTATAAGAAGACCTTGTTTGATTCCTAAGGCTGGATCACCCAAGATTTGGTCAGATGGATGATTGAATCTGCGTTTCTTCATTCTCCTAGAACTAGGTTCAGCCTTCGGTCCGGCTGGTAGGTTTGGTTTAGTGATTGGTTCAACTACTTGGGTTGGTTTAGGTTCAGTTGATGCCTCAGTAGTTGGTTCAATTGATAGTTCAGTTAATGGTTCAATTAATCGTTCAATATCTTCTTGATCAAGATTTGAATTGTTTAGGTTTTGATTGTCAATAGGTTTTGTTTCAATTTCTTCATCAAATATTAAGTTGGTGATTTCTTCAATTTTATGGGTTTGTCTATTGTAAACCCTATATGCTCGACTTGTTGTTGAATATCCTTAAAAGATTCCTTGGGTTGATTTTGATTGAAACTTACCTAGGTAGTCCTTAGTATTCAAAATATGGACATTGCTCCAAAAAACCGTTAAGTAATGTAAATTTGGTAATCTGTGATAATAAATTTCATAGGGTGTCTTATTGTGTCTTCTATTAATTAAGACCCTATTTTGTATATAACAGGCTGTATTTACAGTCTCTGCCCAAAATTGATTAGTTAGGTTATATTCGTTGAGCATGGTCCTAGCGGCTTCCTGAAGGGTTCTATTCTTTCTTTCAACTATTCCATTTTGTTAGGGAGTTCTAGAACATGAAAACTCATGGACGTACCCATTAATTTTACAAAATTCCTCAAATCTCTGATTTTTCAAACGCTCTCCCATAGTCACTCCTAAGTCTTTTAATTTTTGTGTCATTTTGATTTTCTATCATTTTACACAAGTTATTATATGAGTTAAATGTTTCATCTTTATTTTTTAAGAACCTAACCCAGGTAAACCTAGAGTAATCGTCAATGATTACTAAGCAGTACAGATTCCGCAATTACGCAGCGGAATCGTTTAGAATCGATAGAGCGGATTATAAATAAGAGCAATTACGCAGTGGAAAATTCAAAACAATGCCAACACGGTTTTCTTTTACTTGGTTTGGAGTCTAGATCAGCTCCTACTCCAAGGCCCACGGTCCTTGACCGTTTACATTAGGGAATTCTATATTTCACAAAATAGTTACAAGTTTGAAGTTCGAATACAGAATTTAAGAACATCAATTAATTAAAAAAATATCGACGACCAGAGAAGATTCGAAGATCGGAGCCGCGGGTTGTCGTTGGCGCTTGAGGCTTGAGCACGGAGCATTTGGAATAGAGCGCTTGAACTTTTTGTTTGGAAGCAATTGTGTCTGGAAGCAAGGGGTGAACCCCTTTATATATAGGCTTCTTGGGCACCTGTGTTGAAGGGGGCGCCTGACACGTGGCCCTTTCTGCGCGAATCCTCATCCACAGACTTGGCCAGCACTTATCCCTTCAACTGAGTCGACTGGGATGCCTATATCAACACAGGCGCCTCCTATGCTGACATGGAGGCTTTGCTTTGAGACTGCTGGAAACCCTCATCTGGGGCGCCTATATCAACACAGGCCCCTGTATGATCAGGCGCCTAACTCCATTCAGGCGCCTGGGAATCAGAACACTTCAACCATTATTCCTGCAACCAGGGTTAGTTACAAAACAAAAACAATATATAAGTTAAGTCCAGAAAATAGTCAAAGTTGTCTTGGTTCTAACTTTGGACTTCCAAAATGGAACCCTAGGTCGAACCGACGCCTAATGTTCCCTCCTACGGAGAACGCGTCCTCGCCTACTCGTCTCAGGAGAATTTACCTTTTTGCTAACCGGCTCCTCCGGTTGGACTTTTGCCCAATCTTCCGGATCAGGTCTTCGTGCCCAGTTCGCAACCAGGACTTATTGGCCAACCCCCGGTCAGGTCTTCGGTGCCCAGCCCTCGGCCAGGACTTATTGTCCAATTCCTCGAATCAGGACTTCGTGCCCAGTCCGCAACCAGGACTTATTACCCAACCCTATGTCAGGTCATAGGTGCCCAACCCTCGGCCAGGACTTATTGTCCAATTCCTTGAATCAGGACTTCGTGCCTAGTTTACCTAGTACTTTTCCTGTGCACTTAAATAAGCTTCATTCGAACACGAGGTAACCTTAACTTATGAACCCTTTACCATTATCAAAACTTAGGTTTGATCATTGTGCTTCCGGCACCAACAACATATTCTCCTAGGGCTATGCATTCAACTTCAGTTGTGCATAATGCAACACAGTGTTGCTTCTGTTAGTAATATGAGAGAGGTGTCTTAAGGCAATCGCCTTATGATGTAATCATTTACTTTAATAAATGAATATTCACTATTTGAGTATACATGTTCGTGTATTTGATTAAGATCTTAAACTCATTTACTGAATGTCCGCAATACAATTCACAGCATGAGAGAATTTGTGATGAATTCACAACTAGTGATTATCTCTACATGTGCAATTGTGAAGTATTGAAATTGTCCCTAGTCGAATACGGACACTATGAATTCTGTTGAGACTAGCATGGGTTATTCTCTAATCAGCTGATTCTCACTGGCTGGTGACATTGGGATGTCCAGAGATAAACATGAATGCTAGTTAAGGGAACTAGTTCATTGGAGTGACTGGCTGTAAAACTTCATATAGTAGTCTACATATAGACATGTCAATGAAGATCTTACTGCAGCTTAAGTGCGATGTTCCTTTGACTTGTGGTGTTCAAGTCATCTTGGTCATGAAGACTTATACTTTGACATCTTAAGCAAGCATCTCCAAGGAGGTGTGGACCCAGGATGATTGGGTATAAGCCAAAGTGCCCGAAGATGTTTGAACAGCCTACAAAGGATTCACCACTCCTTGCGAGGAGATGTATACCCAAGGCCTATCGTCGGATTGTTACTCGAAGCCTCTGGCCAGAGCATCACATATTCCGAGTATGAATCTCTCAGAAACATGAGAGTAATTAGAATCCGTTGGACGAGAAAGACATAACTTGGGCTAGGTGTGACGTTGTCAGCCTAGTGGGGACTGACACACATAGACCGTGTCCTGAACCAAGTGGGTATAAGATGGTGAAGGGAATGAGGCACGATTCATTAAAGCTGCTGAAGTGTTTCAGAATAGTTTCTGAGGTCAACCGTTGATCTTTCGATTAATTGGGGGTCATGATGTACTACTAGGTGGCACTCATGATCGTTCTATAATTGGTTGATTATAGACGGCCAACATATATCGAAAGCCTATTTAGTCACACGCACTACAAGTAATCCGAGGGATTTAAAACGAGTTGAAAATTGGATTATCCGATCAAGAGAGATAAGTCAAATCTGAATTTTTCAGAGACGCATCGGAAGCATAAAATGGCTAAGTCTTTTGAAGACTTATTGGACGAATTAAATGAGTTTAATTCGTACGTTTCGGCTTGGGTTTGGCCGGCCAAAGAGGGTCCCCACCCTCATTGTTTGGCCGACCACAATAAAAGGGGAGAACCAAATTGTTTGGTTCAAATTATAAATTAAACCGCGCGTGGTTTGTTTTATAAAATTATAGATAAAGAAATTTATATAAACGGATTTATTTTTCATGGAAATTAAAATGAATCATGGATTGGTTTATTTTATAAAATCAATAATAGATTGATTTACCATGATAAAGAAATTTATATAAAGAAATTTATATAAACGAATTTATTTTTCATGGAAATTAAAATGAACCATGGATTGGTTTATTTTATAAAATCAATAATAGATTGATTTACCATGATAAAGAAATTTATTTAAAGAAATTTATATAAACGGATTTATTTTTCATGGAAATTAAAATGAACCATGGATTGGTTTATTTTTTTTATAAAATCAATAATAGATTGATTTACCATGATAAAGTAATTTATCTAAAGAAATTTATATAAAGAAATTTATATAAAGAAGTTTATATAAAGAAATTTCTTTCCATAAGAAAAGGGAGACATGGTTGTTTTTATTATAAATTAAGTTATAATAAAAACTTGGCATAACGGAATAATTCATAGAAAAATTTATAAGATAAATTTCTTATGAAAAATTTATTCCGTTAAGAGGAGACTTGGCGATTAAGAGGCTACTATATAAAGGTACCAAGGCAAGGCTTGGAAATTAATCCAAGAGATCAAGGATTCTTGCCTAGACTCTCTTCCTCTCCTTCTCTCTCTCTCCCTCTTCTAGTGCCGCCGGCCCTAGAGCCCTCCCTCTTTGCCGTGAGCTTCCACCACCAAGAAGAGGCCGAATAAGAAGAAGAAGCGGGCGCGACTCCTTCCTTCCTCCCAGAATTTTGATTCCGTTCTTTGTTTGGTGGTTAGTCTTTCCATCTCTCTCTTGGTATTCTTGTCGTGCCTTTGGAGAATCTAGTAGTTCTTGTCGGCACGAAACTCATGGCTTTGCGAAGTCATCCCGAAGAAAACTCGGCGTGGACGCGAATAGAGGCGGAGCTTCCAAGGGATGCTACGGTTGGATCTCGTCCCTTTCTTCGAGTTACGCGAGGTATTAAGTAAATCAGTTTACTTTCTGTAAAATTTTAAATGTATGATCATGTCTCCACAACATAAGGTTGCATGCTAGATACGTGGTTAAAATAATTTGAGAAATTATTTATGCTAAACCTTCCGCTGCACGTAATTAAATTTTAAAATTACGAACCCGTATCCATGTCAACATGCACCCGGTCCCAACAGTGGTATCAGAGCCGGTTAGTATTCGACATAATCATATAATTGTTTTGCGGAAAACTTTGTCATGATCTCAATTTTGGAAAATTTTCCAATTATGTAAACTTTCTAATTATGATAAATATTAGATTTAGGAATTTTAAAGTTTGGAAATCCTCATGAAATTTCGCAAACTTTTGAAATATCCTAGTTTCTGAAATTTTATGATAATTGTGAAAACTTCCCATTTTTGGAAACTTTCCAATTTTGGAAATTTTCTATTTTGGAAATTTTCCAATTTTGAAAATATGTAAGTTTTCTTTATACCAGAAACTTACAATTATTCTGAAAACCTATTATGAAATCTCGCAATTTTGGGCACTTTTCTTTCAAAGAAAGTCAAGACAAATTTATGGATCATTAATTGACAATTAAATTCGAATTTGTTTTAAATTATTAACAAAATTCTTTATATTGGATTGAGCCTCGGGGAGCCGTCCAATTTAAAGTTAGTTGTTGTAATTTAATTTCCTAATTTTGAATAAAATTGTCATGTTTAATTTGGTTACGCCTCGGGGAGCGGACCAAATTAGATTTACAACAAATTCCTTTTTTTTGGGTATCTGAGCCTCGGGGAGCCACCCAAAAAAAATATTTTGTTGTAATTAATAAATCCATAAATAAAATATGTAATCAAATCTTGGAAATTTTGAGGTGATTCTCAAACGATAATTTCCCTATTTGATTTAAGAGGCGATGCTCTTACATATTGTTGTCTCCAAAATTAATTAGAAAAATGGTTTTCTATAGAGTTTTCTTAAATAAGATTTTCATGAAAATAATATGTGGTTGAATTAAGGGAATCTGTCTCTTAATTTAATAAGATTTGATTTAGTGAAATCAAAGTCTTAAACATATTATTTCCGAAATTGATTATGACAATTTAGGAAATTGTTTCCCAAAATAATTCCTTGAATAAAGTATGAAATTAGAATTAGGAAATCCGATTCCTAATTCAATTAATGAGACTTGATAAATTAAGTCACATACATACTTTATTAAGGAAATCGTTAGTGCATGACATAATTATATGTCATGAATGTGCTTAGAAAAGAAAGGATGAGACCCAAAACCCCTTACAAAATATTAAGGTCAACACCTTCCATTAATATGGTTAGAACCGGAGTTTTGTTTCTCGTTTGGGTTGATGGACACATCCATGCCCGGCTTGAACCTCAACATGTTCAAACCATGGAATTAGTTTATGATAAATATAGTTGGAGTCAGATGTCAATCCTTAGTTTTGGTTGTTGGACACATCCAAGCCTGACTAAACGGTTGAATGAGCTCCAACCATATTAAAACTATTTCTTGATTAATGGGTCAGCCTTAAGCTTGGAGCATCGATTTGTTGAGCCACAGGCAAGGTTGATGTAAAGAGAGGTGCAGTTGGGTGCTATGTATATTGTTGCATACTTGTTAATGAGTTAACAACCCAATGATTTATGCAAACATTCAATTAGTTGATAGCATAAAGTGATAATTACATATATGTGATATGTAATTGGTATAATTACCTACCTTCATAGCTAAGAATAACTTGATGGCCACAGCCATGGTTGTTCTTATCTATGGTTGGATATCAACCTATTTGGAGATGTTCCTACGATCTCCCGAATTGATAAAAAGGGTTATTCAATTCGAAAAATTAAATAGGATTTAATTAATGTATGTTGATGCATTCTTTATCATTCTTCTCACATAAGCTCAATTTGTATTTCTAGTGTGACGACCCGCCTTCTCTTTCTTCTTAAGGCGGGTGTCGCTTTTACTTAACCTTAACTTTACCTTATTCTCAGCCTTAGGTTACAACTACTTGACTTCCATAAACTTGCTCTGAATTTTTCTGAATTTAAAAAAAAAACTTTCATTTTTATTTGCTTTGCAAAGATTTGACCCCTAGACCCCTTAGTTGTAAAACCAAAGCATTAACCATCTGCCCTACAACACTTTGTTTTCAATGGTACCAATCGACTGGTAGATAGCCAGTTGACTGGTGCTTCGAACAGAAGGTTCTGTTCGATATCGCAGTCGACTGGTTCTGAACCAGTCGACTGGCACGCCTGAAACCTACATTTACAGACCTGAAAACCATTTCCAAAGCTTCACAATTCACATACCTTCAATGTATATAAAGAAATAACTTCATTTCTATACTCTATACTAGTTTTATAAACATCCTAGCAACTCAAAACGAATCCAATAACTTGAAATTAGAATCATTACGGAATTTAACAAAACTATCAAAACGTAAGCAAAACACTCTAGAGTTTGTACCAAACTTAACCTCTATGCGTAGTTTAACCAAAGTCATTCATTCTACCAATTCAAAACACCAAAACACATGTTCTACAAGACTTAACCCGACGATCTCTTCCACGGTTCCGCCGCCACTGAACATCAATGCAAGTCCCGCTCGCCTCCCTAGCTTATTGCTTTTTCTTTACCTTTATCTGCAATAGGAGGAAATGCAACTAATAAGCACAACGCTTAGTAAGTAAATCCTAACTCACAAATCCATGCTATCGATAATAAACATGCTCATTTCAAAGAATGTTTACTTCCAAAATACATGCACATGGGAAAACTTACATATACTTTATCATGCTCAATCATGTTGAAAACATTACTTGCATAAAACCTTTGCAAACTTAACATGCTCATACATTAAAACACTAACCTCCTTACTCTTACTCCTTATCATGCTTGCAAAGTATCAATGTGAACTTATTGAAATAAAGACATGTACTCAAAGCTAAAACACTTGTAAATACTTATATACTACTTGAAAATAATATTCAACTTTCTTTAGG